>JAZHYW010001635.1:0-91516 GCA_037355805.1 Ixodes ricinus | reverse complement strand
TCACGAATCCTTCTTGGAGGATCGCAAAGGCTCTTTGCGTACACACGCCATTTTCGAAAAATAGCGCACGCAAAGCGCAAAACGTGACTAGAGATCGGCGCTTGCGCAGTGGCGACGATGCTATTCTGCACGTGCGCAAAGCTTTACCGTGCGCTATTCTAAAACTTCCTAATGACGCATCTTTAGAGAGCACATGGACAACGCGCAGTCAGTCAGTTGCCCGTATTTTAGCTCTGACAAGCGGTTCACCGCGAAACCTACGTTTGCGGTCTCACCAATGACACAACCATGACCATTTATCACTCCTAAAGCCAGATTGTCTTAAGAAAGATAAGTGGTTGTGGAAGTGGGGATTTGTTTTAATATAACTATGCATCTTTCAATTTAAAACTGCTGCTCAAATCGAGGATGGCCTTCCACTTCCCTCTGGCATTATAGCACTGGGTGTGTTCATGACTACATTGTGTCATTATATGTACTGCTACAAGCTTTTCTTCAAACTGGTTCCGAATTTCAAGTTCAAATCTTACAAATTGTAATTAATGCAGAAATATCTTATCAAATGGAGTCAAGGGTTTTCAGTTTAAACCAGTAAAAGTGGCAAATTCATTTTTATCAATTCGGTTTTAACCGGAAAGGTCAGTATTTCAGGCCACTGTGGCAAGCTCGAAGGAAGGGGATATTTCAGTGCATTTGACCGAGTAATCGACTATCTTATCTAGGAGACTGTGAGTGTTCTGTTGGTGGAGAGCACCGTGCGGGACAACACTCTTGAAGCAGTACTTAGTTTTGTCATGAATACAATCTGTGTTCATTTGGTGATTCAGTCCTTGTGCCATCAAGTTGGCTGTCATCTTCTAAGACCAGATTTGCAGTTTTTTGTTGCTTATCAAGCCTTTGATATAAATGCGAAGAGCAGAAAAGTGCCAATAAGTATGCTTGCGAATTTCACAATTTAAAATTGCCATTGTCCCCACGAAAGTGGTAACCAAGGTTATTTGTCATGTCTGCAAGTGTGGCTGCGAGTATATAATTCAGATCTCTGTGTAATGTACTGCATTTTGGATTGACCCTCATTGAAAAATGGAACCTAGTCAATGCATATTCACCGAGAAAAAAAAACCCGGTAAGCTTTCATCCCTAAAAATATTCACTGGTGAAACTGCAAGCTTTATTTCCAAATAAAAGTTGAAAAAAGTATGTCAAACTCTAGAACCATAAAAACCAAAAACACAGATCTATAAATATAAAGTATGTCTCTGAGCTTAAATTAAAAACATCATTTGAAGTGTTTCACATATTTGTCAGACAGGTCATAAAATCTACGATCACTACGTGTAGTCCGTAGTGAGAATACACATTTCAAAGTCACTATAAATGACAAATTGTTTGGCTTCCTTGCAACCAATACAAGTGTATGCTGGATGTAATGATACAGTGAGTATCCATGCAAATCTGCGGTAGTCATATGCAGCGGGGGAGAGGATCTTCAAGCTTCATGTTCAGTTTTGGTGACACATGTCTCCCCTCCACTAACAAGGAAACATTCACCTAGGTGCCTTCAAGGCCCATCTTCTTCCTTCCTGCAATAGAATTCTGACTGGCCTACACTCAAGCTGAGGCTCACTCATAGTGGAGCTAAGGTAATGCAAGCCGATTATCTCTCATCCTGTTGGCAACAAGTAATGTCAGGAGTGTCTGGAATGTGGAGGTGAGACCGACAGTAACAGTAAGGGGGAGGGTGAAGCTTGGCCCCTTCTGTTCCCCCAGTATAGATTTTAGAATTATCTGAAATGTCCACGATGTGGAGGTGCAACCCAGCCCCATTGTTCCAATGCCTTGTCAGCAACTGTGCTCATCAACTGAATATTTTTAATATTTTTAGGAGATCTGTGTACTGTCCCCAAGTACGCATTCAGCATCGATAGCAGGCTCATGGTTGAGAAGATACCAGACAAACCCACAGCGTGTGCTGCACTCTTCACGAGTCACTATTGCCTTACCATCTGCTACGCTGAGGGCCTGACATCAACCCTGGAGTTCTTTCAGAGGTGATTTCCTGTTCTGTGATTTTGGTAGAGTATGTGGATGGCTACTAAGACTCCATACTTTTTATCTATATCATTTCCAGGCTTACTGTTTCCATTGAAAGAAAGCGAACACCTTGCACATTTTTTGTCATGAAAGACATGCAGCCACAATTGGTACCTTACATTAACTCTCTTATTTGTTAAATAGAAGCACAGATATCTCATTGATGGGAAAGTTGTCCCAATTGCTTCCACCAGCTCTAATCACCTATAGCTCCTACATCCTGCACCAACGCTGTACTTTGAATTGAAATTCAACCGGCGCAGGAGCCACAGACCGAGCGCACGCATTTCGCCGCGAGGGCACTGCACATGTGATCTCGAGACATGAGAGTAAAACCATTTTTATCTGATCTCGCAGTCAATGGAACCATTTCTATTCCATGTGCGTGTAGACCTGTGGTCTTGGTGTTTCATTAGGCAGCTGGACTGCATTGTAATAACAAAGCTCAGGCAACTCAGAAATTAATTTTGGGAAAAATTTGCACACAAAGATAACGCAGCCTCAACCTGGCATATGGAGAAGAAAAAAGGAGCAAATTTAAAAATAGAGCGGATCTTTCCAACTGATTTGCCCCTTCTGACCATTTCATGTAATTCCAAAGTGCCCATCGACAACAAAAAAAAAGCAGCAATTTTGCATATTTTGATGATTTGCACACCTCTTCTCACTGATAATGTTTTCGCTATACATAGCTTAGGTTTGGTCCCACCTATCCTAACTTGAGGGTCCTCAGGTTAGGAGAACTGCTACGCAACTCAAGAGCCACAGTTCGGCCCCTCCTGATATTGTTTCTACTCATTATTTGACTTTCTCTCTAGTCTCTCCCTTCGATCGTGTATGTATATGTGGCACATACGACTAAATTGACTTATTTTTTAGGTTACCAACTTGGACAGAATGTGTTTTTTAAACGGATGCTGAACCGAAATCTGGATTCCACAAAACACGCAACAAAAGCGTGCAACGGGACGCTACAAACACCAAAACATCTGTCATACAAGCGATATTTCGAACAGATGACCGTATTTTTTTTTTTTGAAGAGGCGCATTTGACAGAAATGTTCACGTCAGGTTTCTCTGAGAAGGAGAAGGAATGGCCTCACGTCTTCTTCGCCTCGTCGCCTTGAGGGAGCAAAGCGAAGAGTGTAGGAAACGAGATATCTCACGCGCCTCGTCGGCCTGGTTCAATCTCGACTACTTTTTCCAAAATACGGCCGTCCATTCGAGATATCGCCTTACGAGTAGTGTTGTAGGGATTGTAGGGTCCCACCTACATCTCCTTTATTGTTCTTTTTATAAATCCAAATTTCGGTTCACCATTTCTTTAATGGAACTGATGTTTATTGCAGAGGTTTTCTGAGCATGCACCCTGACCGTGGCGCCAGAGCCAAGCAGCCCAAAATCAGAAGTCAACCAGAAAGTTCTTAACCTGGTCAAGAAAATAGCACAGCTGGAGTGGAATGCGTGAAGGTGTAAGTATGATTCGCTACAGTGTTTACTTTATAAATGGGAAGTAGAAATGGGCTCATTTCAAAGAGAAGCAGAATGTGAAACAATTCAATGAGCGTAAGAAGCCACTGCTGCAGGTATACATTTATCATAAACGAGGAGTATGTGAGGGTTTTGTAGCAGAGCACTGTCTCGGCAAACAACGAGAATTACTCACTTGATATAGAGTGTTTGTCTGCCATTTAAAAAAAGAGTGTTTTCACTTCATTTTTTACAAAAAATATCTACAATCCAGCACCTGATTAGTATTGTGAATTGGCACCTTCATCAAATTATCTCTGTTGCATAGCAAGACAATGTTATCACACAGCTTATTTTTAGAGCGAAATTTCCAGTTGTAGAACAGGTACCTGGGAATGTTAGTTTGTGAAGTAGTGAAGGCAAATTGCAACTGTTACCTGTTTACAATAATGGTTCTTCATTGATTCTTGTGAGTAAGCATATAATCAATTGAAGCATTCGGATAAGGTCGCATGAGATTCTTCAATGCTGTGTAAAGGGGATGTCAGATTTCAACAATGTGTTTTGTCAGTCGAGTTTTATGGCAAAAGCCCATGACTAATACCCTAGTTATACGGGCCGTTTTAACTGTGGTTAAGGAAACGGCAGTCAGCGGCAGCTGTGGTTTGACGAGACTGAACTGAGATGGTGTTAACGGCCATTCTGCTTGTGGTTGATGGGTTGAAGCCAAAACGAAACCAACTGCAATGTCCGGTGTTTCGATCAAGGACACATTTATTTTATATCCCTTTTAACTGCTTAAAGGGCCCCTGAAAAGAAAAAAATTTAACAGTCTCTTTTAGAGACGCAACTCAAAAAATTGGTTTACGCAGATTTTTTTAATGAGAACAACATTGTCTGCGTAATCCATTGAGATGCGATTTAGTCAGTAGTCACCCCTTTCCACTTGTTTTCTATCGGCACTTCGGGCGCGTGGAGGAGAGTGGATCGGCTTCGCTTTCATGTTAGGTGGAAAGACCGAATGACGATCTCGTTGAGCGAATGACCATTCCGTGACGTCATGGACTTAGCACGCAGAATTTGAAATAAATCTTGCCGCCAATATTGCTAAAAAAAGATTTTTTCGCATAAAGTTTATTTTTGACACGCCTGTCCCTTACAAACTGGTTAAAACATTTTTTTTCTGAATGACCTCTAAAACGAGTAATTAGACCCGCGAATTTTATTTGTAATGTAACGTGAACGATTATCAAGACCCTTAACGTAAATACAAACATAGCCGACGATGAGGGAAGCCGCATTGCCATCGACCAGAATTAATGGCAGCGCCCGAGGAGTGCAGGCTTTGCCTCGTCCCATGACATGGCGTATTCCCTTTTGCGGCATATCTGTTTTCGAGACATATTTTTTCTGCAAGGTTTGTTTCCATGGTTCTTTTTAGGTGTGTCCCATGGCATTCCGAATATAGCGCTTCGATGGTGTTAGCGTGCGGTCGTCGCCATCTTTAGTTCAGTTTGTGGGCCCAATCGAGATCGTGGAGCCTCAATTTGCTAACCATGGTTTTGTGCTAACCGCAGCTTCGACAGCCGTGTAACTGTGCGAAACTCCAGTTTAGAGTAACTGCACTTAGCTTAACCGCAGTTATAGAATGGCTGTGTAACAGGGTATAACACACTATCGACTGACATGTCACACTGACAGTTGCAATAGCAAGTAAATGGTGGTCACTTAGACATGATCCATGGCATCTAGTCACCACTGTTCCAAAGTCATTTGATGGCCGATGAGGTTAAACATATAAGTACACAAATTAGCTCAAAGGCTCCTTTCTGCCTTAATATTTATTTTATTTTTCACCAGCTTTTTACTTAAGACTTTGCCTTATTATTTTTATGATATTTTCGTGATCAATTTTTTGTAATTTAACTTTTTCTACCTCTACTGCTGTTTTCTTTCTTCTTTTTTGATTCCAGTCTCAATTTTATCTTTGTCTACCCCTATCCTTATAAAATGTCCGGTTGTAAGTAGCGCTTTGTCCTGTCTCCTCCTTCCTGTGTTCATTTTTTGCACTCATTTTGTGCACCATTGTTCGTGGGAGGCCGTCCCGGCTTGTCACCATGCTGGGAATAGCGGGCCAATGGTGATCATATTGTTCGCGGGATCACATAACCATCATCATGTGTGGTCACTTGACTATGCTGCAAATAGCGTACCAAATCATAGCCAGGTGGTCACATGACCATTATCTATTGTCCATGACCACCACAGCATGCGTCTGAGTGAGCCCAACACATTCTGAGCTTTCGTAGTCTTGGTGAGCATAATCAAGCTTGCCTAAATTTTTTCTACATTACTGTAGGTGCTGCTCATGCCTACATTGCACCACAAGCTAATTCATCCCATCAATATAGAAACCAATTGATCAGGTCCTGCTTCATGGCTGGAGCATCACGGTGGGCTTGAGCAAATCAAAGACTTATTGCTGCTCTGGGCAGTATACTATTCAATTTTACTTTTGTAAGAATTGCTGCTGTGGACTCAAGTTTGGTCATTTCTGGCACCATGCGTGACTGTTCAATCTAGTTAGTTAGCGCGCTTCATTGAGTGTCGTTTTCACCATACGTTTGTGCATCACAGAGAGGTGGTAACCACAGGTTTCACACTGCAATTCGTCATATCACGTTTAGCTGTAGCACTGCCACATGCTTGGGGGTGAAAGTTCTCATTTAAACATATGGCTTACAGGTCTTTGAATAAACAGGGAAGTTGTGAAATACTGATCTGAAAATTCTAAATTGCTGTAAACTTTAAAAAAGTGGTTTGCTAGTACGGGGTCTTCGGTAAAGTTCCCACACTCGGATGGCCTACAAAATTGGACATATATATTATTTAATACATGGAATTAAATCATGGAGATGTTAGCACTGTCAATAACAGTGCAGACAAATCAAGTAGTAATATTTATTGAACTGATATATTACTAGTTAGATTTACATGTTAGAATAAACATAAAAATCTTTATGTTAAATGCCAGTGATGTGCATTACTAAATTACACAATTTTTGTTCTTGAACTCTGACACTACTGGGGTAACATGAAGGTGGGAAAGGAAAACGTCACTTGTCTCTGGTTTTGACAGGTGAACAGATGAATCTTAATGCAGTATTACAACGGAATGAATAAGAATACAATGTGCATTCGTGCTCCAAAAGTTTCTTTTGCTGCTTGCGAAAATAGATTTTGGCTGGTCCAGAAGGTGCTCTGAAATGACTTAGACTGTTCACATCACTTCAGCACAATAGCTTGGAGTTACTTTCCTTGATTTGTTTGGTATGTGCGGTTTTCAGTCACCCTGGTCTGTTTGAATTGTGTACAGTCACGAGGTCGGTCACCCTACGTGGGGACAAGGCACGCAACATGGGGCTCGAGGCTCATTCAACCCCAGAAAGTCTTTCCGAATCAAGAAGATTTCAGCAGCCACAAGCAATGGCACTTGGGACTGAATTTGGTAAGTATGGCAATATCCAAAACCCCAACTGCTTTGCGAGAAAAAAAATTGGGGGACATTTATGTGTAGCTTTAGCATATGACACGATAGCAGGAGGGCAGGGGGTGGAGGAGGAGAAGGGGAAGGCAGGGGCAGGGAGGGTAGCAGTGGGGAAGTGATTTGGAGCAGTGGGAGGGGAAGTCCTATAATTGCTTGCATGCACAAGGGATCTGTGGAATTGCATAGGATTCCTTATGCACGTGCGACGTTGTGAAATTTCTCGATCGCGGCCGACGCTGGACGCCTTGGATCTTTTTGCTACGCCATGGAGCATTAACGCTAGCTAGTGTTAAAAACATAACCTGACTCTAGCTTCACTTATAACTGGAGACATAGCTTTGCCTCTTACACTGCCAGTAGTTACATAAAACAATGTCTATGTGATGCTGTAGAAATGAGACACGAGTTAGCAGGTAGTCATATTTTAGAAGCAATGACGGCACTGTAGATATAGTGGATGCTATACATGATAAATAATAGGCCTATGATATGAGAAGTATGTAAGTAGGTATGGCTGCATCCCAAGCTGTCCATATTTATTTTGAATATACATCTCAAACTGAAGTGCTGAGAACACTGCAGTTACCATTTGTTTATATCTGCATGGCAAAACCTGGCTACGGTGCACATAGATTGTATTGCAAGCTAAGTCCCCGACCTTTCCAGTTTGCCCTGATGTACTACATATCTCTTACGGTGACAAGAGCGATTGTATTCTTGTGATGGTGGGGAAAGTCCTGGTTCTCACGTTGGGAGCAGCATCACTGCCGAAATGGGTGACTCTTACCAGTCAACCAGCTTAACTAGCTGAACAAGAGGAGTAAATTCTTTGTGAGCTGTGTAATTAATGTAGACCCCGACCTCTGGAAAACAAACTCACCTCGCTCCTAAGTTGAAAAAATGCTCCAGCAGTGAATATTAGGCTTTCCATCGAATACCAGCTGTAGTACAGTGCTTTTTGCCAAACTTTGTCCATATTCTCTCATTCATTAGCCAGGTATATCGGGGGCTGAGCAGAGATACTGAAATGGTATTCGTGAATCACCAGAATACATGTACTACAAAGCCAATATACTAGCTTCTGAGATATACGAGAGATTTGACTTGGTTAGCTTGGAAGCTAAGTTATAGTATTCAGCTGTCACATAAAACTCTCTCAAACATTGGAAGCACTATCGACATCATTATTTTCTTTTGCTTAGCGAATAAAGCACAGTGGCTGACATTATATAACATATCTATTAAATGGCTCCTTTTATAGCATATTATATATATTATATTCATAAAGAAGGTTTTCTTTCTCTTCCAGATCAAAGAAGGTGCTTGAGGCGCTGGGGTCTTCGCCTAATCCAAGTAAATAGACAAAAGGTTTCTATTTCTATCCAACACATTATTTATGCAGTGTTGCAAACACCTGCATTTGCTTATGCACAGACACAGTGATCGCATTGTAGACTTGGAGACCACTCTCCAATTACAACATACAGGCATGCACAAATTTTACAGGCACGCAAATGAACTAATCTAAGGAAACTCTCATGACTCACTGTTTGATTCATTGTCTGCTGACCAGTAGTAGGAAGTAAGTTGGAAGAAGCGAAACATATGCGGTGAAACGCTGGGCATGCCGTACCATGCGGTGGGAAAGATGATAGAATCCGACAATGCCTACCCCATCGAGATTATACGGATCCTTTTGACATATTGTTACGAAGGGCTGAGCAGCCTCATTGTGGCCAGCCTTTTGCACCTTCAGTGCGCTGCCTACAATGCGTATCAACCGGCTAGATGACCTGAACGGTCAACATTTTTACGGTAACCAACCAATTAACGGTCAAGTTGACCAGCACGTAAACTCGCAGCATGCCGTGATCTTGACTGTGCAGTCAAGTAAATCTCGTTTACGGTCTGTTCGGTATCACCCTTGTGAAATTAGCGGTATCTTTTTTTACCCATGCGACCGTTTAATTCACCTGGATGATGACGGCCAGACCGTAAATTTGAGTTTACGGTCTCGCCGTTATAGATTACGAGAAGTTGCTGGCAGCCAGAGTGCCGGTCAACTTACCGTAATTTTGACTGGTCCATTTTTTACAGTTAGTAGCTATGTTTGGAGATTTGTGTTTGTCCTTTGTCTTCCTTGTTCCCCTTCTCTAGGGATTATTTTCGTCATAATTGTCCAGCTCGCTTGCACCTTTGCATTTAGTTGTATTTTCATCACTATTATTTTAGGACGCATCGAGGACGAATGTTCATTATATTGTACGTGGGGCCTGACAAAGAAGTAAAAAAACGCCACTTTACAAAATAAAATGCTACAGGAGTATACATCTGAAGTCCTATTTGAGTGATCTGTACACTGGGGATGCCCAAAACGAGCTGACACTTATAGGTTCCCAATATTGGCAATCTTGAGAGTATGGGTTGCGCGTTTCAAAAGCTGTTTGGAAGCTCGCCGACAGCGCGTTCTGAGCAGCTAGGCACTCATGTATGGCCGTTATTTAATACCGCTCTCATGGCCTCCGATATATCTCGCGCTCTTTCTGGCTCCTCAGACCATTGCATTCGCGCTGTAGAGACTGGTACTGCGGGTGCTTGGTGGCGCTCGTAACGAAACCAAACAACACAAAGAAATAGCCGCGAATTATCATCATCGCCATTATCGTCCGTATTCAGAACTTAGGAGCCGCACGAAATGTGCTCCCGCCTCTCGCCGCAACATACATACATTGGGGAAGGAAGAACGTGATCGAAATTTGAAGGTTTGCTTTCTCGAAGACCGCAAGGTGTAGAAGAAATGCCCACGATTTTCCCAGCGCCACCAAGCGCCCCGCAGTAACAGTCACTACAGCGCGAATGCAATGGCCTCGGCTTGCAGACGAGCCGTGCCCATTTCAACGACGCAGCGAGTCCAGCAACACCGCCGTAGAGCTCCAGGGGTTGGTGCCGGCTTTGGCCGGGCGCTGCGGTCTTCGCGAAAGCGGGCTCTAAAGTCTCCCAGCTTGCTGTCGCTTTTGTAACCTAGCCGCGTGACCACTCGGTAGATCGAAGGCATGGTGGGTGGCACTGGTCTGGCTGGCTCTCTGACAATCCGAAAAACACGTCTTATGCCCAGCTGGCTTCACCTTCTTCTGATTTTGCATTCTGAGGTATCATCCAGCGAAACAGCCCAAAGACCGGAGCAGGGAATAAAAAGTACGAATGAACAGAGACCGCCATTTCTTTCTCTATTCTGATGATGAGAACAATAAGGATGCAAGCTTTATTCGGCGGGCTCACACTTCACAGCGTGATTTGAGCCGATTTTGTTTCCGTTTCTGGTTTTGTTCTGAGCACCACATACGAGATCTAGTGAACTCACTCCACTCGCTTTTTCTGCTCGGCAGCCGAGCGTTTGGAAAGGCCGGAGCAGAGCGCGGAAAACATTTCGGAGGCCATGCTTCTATACTCTATGGCAGCTGAAACATGGCGCTGTCTTCAGATGCAGCTACACTGTTGAGCATGAGCAATCCAGAGCCGGAGTAGCAATACTCATACATCATACAGAAGACACTATACGCCCTGAAAGCAGGAGGACATAATTATCTGCCGACGCGCGTCAAGTGTTACTCAAGCGTGTTCGAAGCGAGTTTGCTGCAGACATTTGTATGCTTCAGACTTATCTGCAGACAGCGTTTTTACGAAAATGTGATGTTTTACAAGAAAGACCAATGCTCAGAGGGCGTGTGGTGACTGTCTTTTATGATATGTATCCGCAGTTTGACTGCAACGTACACGCACGAGTAAAATAAATCACCTGTCTGGGATCTCGCTTTTCGTCCACGTACGGTCGTGGAAATGAGGAACCTTGCAGCTAGGATTGTGAAGAAAGACTTACGAATGAACTCGTCCACACCAATGTCGATTATGTTTATAGTCATCACATCGCACGTGCGTGGCTTGAGGTTGGCACTTTCAAGGAGGCCGACCATGTACGGAGTAAGGGCCGACCTGTCTTCGATGTCATGGCTTGAGGGAATAAACCGCTCAACAACCTGGAAGAAAATATGATTGCGTCATCCTTCTGCGTGAATAACCTTTCCACCGAAAAAAATAGTTTCTTAATGTGATAGAGTTGATTGTGCTAATTATTATAGACGTATCGTTTGTAATACTTAAGTAAAAGATGGCTGAGCTAACATACATATTTTATTCTTATTGCCGCGCGCGCAGCTGACAAAGTAGGCAGCGCGCTCTTGGCCTAAAGGCTATCGCGCTTCCCTTCCTCGCAAAAAGTCAAGGTTCGATGCCTGGCCGCGGGTACACATTTTTCTTGACTCTCTAATGTGATGTTTTGTTAAATTCGAGCACTGTGTTGCTGATTCGAGGTATGAATGCGTTACAGGTCGAACCTTCTACGCCAAGTGTTCCAGAATCCCACGCGTGTACAAAGAGGCTCGATGCGGCAAGCTGCGGTCAGTCTTACGCTTGCGCCGTGTTCTGCCTCTTCGCTGACATTGTCGCTCACTTTCGATACCTGATCTTTTAACCCTTTGTTTTAGCACCAGTTCGCCTTTATTTGCCTTTTAGTTTCTTCACCGAGCGGCGTCTCGTCACTTCACACCTGACAATATTCAAAACTTTGTATAAGGCACTGCGTTTAAAAAGAGTAATAGCTATCTTAAGCCCCAATTTGTTTTCTCATCCATTGGAACAAAATTAAGTAAAACATTTCGGTGAATTGCACTAGCAATTGCTAGCACTAAATTTATTTGGTCACTTTTTGTTGTGATGACGAGTAGTATTTTCGTGAAGGCTGCTTTCTTGCCAAGGGATTCAAACAAAAGCAGCACAGAATATTTGGAAAAACCAAGGAACTGAATTTAAAGGAGCTTTGCTACCATAATAGATTCAATGTTTTTTAATCATTATCATATTATTTATTTTTATCATTTACAACGCCTGTAAGCGATTGCTTGCTCACAGTATGTATTGTGTGTTGCATGTCATTAGCATGCATTGTGAGGATGTATTGAACACGAGGGATGCGACAGAGTTCGTGCAAGTACTCAGATTCAATCACGCGCTTCGTGTTCAATCAGTGGCGATTGCCAATGTTGTTTGATCGACTTTTAAAACGTGGCTTTACGTAACACAAAATCTCAAAATACAAAAAAGTAGATGAGCGAAAATTCTCACTGCTCTGTACGGCTTCCATCGATCCAGCTCCACAATTGTCCTCCACACCACGAAGAAATTGTTGCGAGCTGCGAAAACCAGCAAGCACTCCCCTTCGTCGGTCATCAATGCTGCCACATTTCTTAGAGCAGCTCCGAGGTCCTTCGCCCAGTTCAGGGCGAAGAATGAGTAGACGCGTTCAAACTTGCCGTACTTCTTGACGAGACCCGAGACGTCGCTTTCGATGTCGTGTACCTCGTACGCGATCTGCGGATGCGCGAAGTTCTCCTTGGCGTACTTCACCATTTCCGGGGACACGTCAGTGGCCACCAGCGTGCCGCAAGGTTGGCAGCGTGGCAGCAACTCCTGGCGCGTGAAGTCGCCTGTCCCGCAGCCCACGTCGATGTACTGCTGGCTACGGTTCGGTCCACTGCCGAAGGCCATTTGCAGTGTGTCGATACTTTTGACGTTGATGTGTCTCTGCAATTGGTTGGCTTTGATGTAGGCCCCCGGAACAATAGCCATTTCAAGAGGCTGCCTGCCGACAGAGTCAGCATCGGATGAAGCAGATGCCATTTTTGCCATTGAAGTGTCACAAGCTGTATAGAATTAATACGTTTTAGTTATTGCTGCGGTAAAATTTATAAAATTGATAGCTGCGAATATGAGATATTGGTCAGTCTAAATGACAACTAAAACTTGTCAACTGTTTTTATTTTACAATGGAGAAATAATCACCCTAATTCAAGCTTTGACATGTTGTAATAGCTAAAGCTTTGACATGTTGACAAGCTTTGACATGTTGTAATAGTTAAAGAAGGAAAGAAAAAAATGACAAGCCCACAAATTAAACAGTCACGTAAATTGTTCATGCGTGAAAAAATAACGCATGAATTATTTTTGTAACGGAAATATTGCTTCCTCGAGAATGAACACACATTACAAGGTGCATTTATACATTGCAGCGTGCACGACCGGAAAGCGACTCCTTACTTCTAAAAGGTTCGCGTTTGCTCGAGATACCGATCGTAATAGATAAGGAGGCCAACATGACCTTGCCGAGTCAGTCTCTCAAGTATTCGATGCTCAAACAGTCTAGGCAGGATGTTCGAGACTACGAGTCTAGTTTATAGGTGAGAATCACAGCGCGGCCTTGCCGACTCACTCTCGCGCTAGCCAGCAGTTACGCCGACGCATCGAGGCTCGCTGCAATCGCGTTTGCATCTCGGCGCTGCTTTCTCGACGCCGGTTCTTCATTACAGCGGAGCTGCTAAGGGCTGGCTTCCCCATTATCCTGTCCGCGGCAAACAAATCTCGACACCAAACTCTGGACAGCTACAGCCATCTATGAGCGACGGCGGCAACCTTTCCAGCCTTTCGACTCTGGCTTGCCGACTTACGGCCGGCCATTACTTTATTCCCACCATATTACAGCTTCGCTGGTCTTCCTTCTTCATCTAAATAAAAGGCTAAAAGTTTTTTTTTTTTGTGGCACAAGTTTTTAAGTTAATTTATTATTTTCAGTTTTACTCTAGTCGATTCTTTTTTCATCCGTGACAATGTCACAGTGGAGTTTTAACTCCGATTCAAGATATTTACGAAACTAGATGCCGCTGCCGTTCTGGCTTGGCAAAAGACGCTTTGAAAGTCAAGCCAATCTGATATCACTGTTTGAGTTTTGAACTTGAACTTGTTTATTTCGGCACTAAGGGCACCAGAATAAATGTTTCCGCAAAGTTCCTTGACTGGGTCTGGTGCCCCTACACTTACAGGGAATGGGAATAAAAAAAACTATATACAATATACTGTGAACGACGGAACTTTCGCGTGGACCTAATTTTCGCGAATTTCGCGAACCGCCTCCGATTCGCGAACAATAGGTCCCGCGAACAATTCGGGAAAAATGTCATCACCTTGAAAGCGGCATTGAGACACCGGGGAAACACGCGTCCAAAAAGCATAACAATATCATTATACGCGATATGTGAATATGATATCGAAAGTATCCTAAAGTAAATAACGCCATAAGTCGGAATTCAGCTCACCTCAAGAAGTTTATTTGGTACCTTCAGACAATTCCTGCCAGAGTATAGCCGATTCGGATCGTGTCTCTGCGGTTCTCGAGATCCGCATACACTTCAATCAGCCATGCTGCGTGAACGGGCTTCATAACACTTGCTCGCAAGTCGATCTTAACGTCAGCTGCACTCTGTCCTTTCTCCACCACCTCTTGTACACATCCGGCATACCACTGGGTAAAGCGGTTCATCATGGCAGTCTTGAACACATTGTTAATGTTTAGGTCGTTCGGTTGCAGGAGTCCGGTGCAGCTTGCCGGGACGAAGACGTACTCAATGTTGTTTGCAGCTAGTTTCTGCAGAAGACTCTTCGTACGATGTGCAGCGAAGATGTCAAAAATGCAAAGTGCATGTTGACTGGCACCACTCACACGACTCCTGCATGTCTCCACGTACGGAAGGAGAACAGTGTCGACAAATCGCAGCATTGTGGCTTCGTTGCTCCAGTGGTTGTCACTGTGCCACACGTCCCAGTCATTTGGAAACGTGACCTTGGCATGGCACCTGTCTGTTTTGCCTGCATATAACACTTGAGGAGGCAAGAGTTTGCCAGAAAGCGTCGTGGTCATCAAAACGGTGATTTCCCTTTTGTCGTCCAAGCCAACCACCCCAACTTGCTTGGAACCTCGGGCCTCCATCGTCCACTTGCTGGCTGGAACCAGCTTGACACCTGTTTGGTCCCAGTTGAGCACCAAGTCGTCGGGAATACTGAAGTGGTTTCTCTTCTCGTCGATAGTCTGCAGGAACTTCTTTTGGCACCCTCGAAATCGTTTGGAAAATTTCGCGCAGTCTTCGTGGCCTTACGCGTGACGAATCCTATCCTGTTCAGGAAAGATCTTGCCCAGGGTCTGTCGAGAACGAGAGTCCCACCAAACTCTGGCAAGAGTGTGGGCTTGGTCGCCCGCACAATGCCCAGTGCAGCAGCGATGCAAATCCTGGAGTTTATAACACCGCCCCTTCTCTGAGCTCCACAATGTACGCCCGTACGTCATCATCCAAGTTTCCAAGCACAGGCTTGACACCTCGAAGTTTACCAGGCAAGGTAGCCAGCTCTTTTGAATGACAGGACTTGTAGGCTTGGATATAGGAGGTCTTCATCCCCTGACGGTGCTCTCGTTGAGAAGCTTTTCTCTTCCATCGGAAAACTTCCTCACTGCAGCAATTGTCCCATTTTCCGCAGCATATTTTCCAATCTTACATCTAAGTTCGTCATTGTAAGCAGAGTAGGGCCCTCGTTTCCGCTTTCGGGAGTCCACGGCGGTAGAAGCGGCAATAACACTTTGATTGGCCGACGTAAAAGAACGCTTATCACGTGTGGTCTTGCATACCTGTGGGTCAGGCAGTCCCGGCATATGATGATCTTCTGCATTCTCGACCACTGGCTTGAAGTAACGTAGTAAGGACATCGAGGGACAGCAGACTGACGGGCACAAGAAAACGTACCGCACTGACACAGAGCGTGCTGGCGTCGACGACCCCGGAACGCAGCCAAGTTTGATTGGCCCTAAACCCACTTTGAGTCGGTTTATGTACAATCGTTGGACCCCATCGCCCTTTGTCGCTGGGCTTCCATGCAGAGTGTGTGACCTCGAAAAGTGAACCCAAGAAGGTTAAGGGTGTGTGACCCAGTTAGTTTGGACCCTTAACTTATTTACATACACTGGTTTGACCCCATTGCCCTTGGCGGTTGTCCTTTCATGCAGAGTGTGTGACCTCGAAAAGTGAACTCGAGAAAGGTTCACATCAAAGAAAACCGATGTGAACACTAACCCAGCCTTTGTCGGCGTCTCGAAGCTGCGGGTAACGGCAGTGACTTCCGGACCATTAGTCACACAACCTACCGCCGTCTTCCCTTTCCTAGATTTTGACTGATTGACTGAAGCCGCAGAATCCTAGAAAGATGGAAAGACAACCGGGCCGGAAGAGGGGGGGGGGGGGGTCCGGTGGCAATCTGGATTCGCGAAAATTAGAACCCGCGAATAATTTTAATTTTTCAACTTTGGCCCGATTCGCGAAAATTTGAGCCCGCGAAAATTCTGTCGTTTACAGTAATTGGTCTGAACAAAGCTTGCGCGTGCCGCTTTTCTGATTAAAGAGTGAACATCAATGCGGTCTATAATAAACTTGTAAAAGTAATCTTAGCAGGTTATGAGCAATCGACTTGCAGTTCATGTAATTGGTACGAAGATGAAGCACAATCCAGAACTCTCAGCGTCGGATATGATTACGACACGCCTTTTCTGCATAAAAAAACCCCGATTCAAGTTATGCTTGGTGTTCCTTTTTATGATGACTCAGCGCGCTATGCTCGGGGACAACCTTGAATGCGAGCTCAGAAGTGAAGACGGTCAGTGCAGGGTCTTGATCGGCACTCGAGTTGGACGTGCACGCGTTGGCAATAACCTGCTTCGTTGCCCCGGAAAGTTGTGTGGAACTCTGCCCCGTTCAGTGAACAGCTTCTGGGGCCCTAATCTACACGGCGGGACCAAGCGGGACCGAGTGTCCGGGACACAGCAGCCTGCCGTGATTGTTCAGCGCTGCGGAGCTGCGCCGATCACAGCAGTCAGTGATGTCCAGGTCCCATGGTCCCTCCTCATCCCGCCGTGCGTATTAGGGCCCCTGGTCGCTGCCATTTTATTTTTCGCGACATCGCATGTGGCGTGTTTTTACTTTCCGAAGCAACCAACACGAGTGTCCTTGCCTGAGGGGTTTTCACGCTGGGCTTAGCATTTATAAAGACTAATTGACATTTGAGTGGGATTGTGTTAGTAGGTGATGGGAATTACACTTCACTGCCTAGATTGCTTACTTAACGCGTGAATTAATGCAGCCACATTTCAAGGGCCGACCGACCTCGAATCCCGGAACTCACCGGACAGAAGCTCACCGGACAAAAGCTCACTGGACAAAATCTCACCGGACAAAAGTTCACTCATTGTTTCA
The DNA here is from genome assembly GCA_037355805.1 of Ixodes ricinus. Taxonomy (NCBI): domain Eukaryota; kingdom Metazoa; phylum Arthropoda; class Arachnida; order Ixodida; family Ixodidae; genus Ixodes; species Ixodes ricinus. The sequence continues at coordinate 74,227 of JAZHYW010001635.1, read as the reverse complement.
CAGGCCCGGACAAAAGCACACCAGGAGAAAATTTTATGTTGGTCGTCACACGAGTGCGGACAACTGAGGTGCATGCGTGCGACACTAAAATTCAACGATAAATTAAATTTGACAGGCGCATGTTTTTTTGTTTATTTTAATTGCATAGAAATAAGTTTATTTATCGATTCGTTAGAAGCGAATGCTGTCCCTTACTAGCTCCAGCAGTCTTGGAAGACCTCGGTGTACCTGGAAGCCCTCCAAAATATTGTTCAGACGATTCTGCAGTCACAGAGTGGTTTTTCGCACCCGCTTCTCTGGGTGTTCACTTCTCCGGGCTTGTGTCAATGCCGTGGCAACAAGCACCCGATTTTGCTGCAGGCATTCAATGAGCCTCCAGACGCTTGGATGGGCATGGCCGACAAGCTTCATTAACCCGGTATGTTATCCTTCGCAGGTGCTGTTCGTCCGGTCTTTATCTTGAAGAGTGGCGCCGTACATATTTCACCGTTCTGGGGGAAACTACGGTAGTCGTCGGCGCACTGTCGGGTAAAGGGAAGAATTCGCTCTGAGGCCGCCGTAGAAGGAGCCGAAGTATAACGGAAGGGGCTGTTGACCTACGTGTAATCAAAGTAGTCCATCCGGTTGCCGATGTCACCGGTAGAGTTTTCCCTGATGTAGGTTAGTCCTTCGGGCGCAGGATGTGGTGGACAGAACGCCAGCCTATCCAAAATCACGCACAGCTTTCTAAATTGGACATCTTTTTTTTTACTTGTCCAAAAGTCACAACTCCAGTCCCTTCAAAATATTTCTAAAAATTCTCAATTTAGTGGTTTGTATATTACAGTTTTGCTTCAGTTTCCTTGTCACATCACCCTGAGGTAATCCTTGATTTCAAATACATTTGAGACGCACAATGACGGAAACAATTTAATTTTCCTAGCCATTCACTTCAAATATTACCCTGAACATTAAGGAAACCCATGCATTAGTAATGAAGAGACATCGTGCCTAACCTTTATGTGCGCGTTTAGCGTGACATAAGCACAATGAAAAAGAGAGGTCACCGTAGGGTGACTCCGCTTCTCCGGTCACTCTTCGGGTTCAAAAACTTGGGTTCACGAAGTTCCTAGGGCGTCGCACAAGGGTGCTTCGGCATACCTTGAGTCAAGCAAGCTTGATCTTATCAGCTCTGCTCAGTTTAGGTGACCAAAATTTTGGTCCCAAATCGTTGCTTCTCTGCCTGTTATGGCTTATGTTTCGACACCTTTGCAGGGATCCCAGTTCTCCTATAATGGTTCAATATCCATTGCGTCCGCACTTTATCGCAGCCAGTGTTTCGCCCAGGTAGTAAAAAAATGAAGCGAGCTTCTGTCTGGGTCTGTGACAAAACCCGTGAGCGTTTGTCCAGTGAGCTTTTGCCCGGTGAGCTTCTGTCCGGTGAGATTTTGCCCAGTGAACGTTTGTCCGGTTACTGCCGACCTCACGGCGCTGACAGAAATTCTTTCTAATTAAAAAAATCTGTAAACGATGTTTTTCAATTTGTTCCGTCAGCTCAAACAGCCTATGTGGCTGAAGTAGACTCTTGGTTAATTTATTTTGGTTCAACGTGATTACACATTGCTTCATGTTAGCAGGCTATTGTAAAGCAGCTAGATATCGTTGTTTGGAACTTTGTCGAAGAGGAGATAAGGGTTCGGATTGAATTCGTCCCATGCATATCGGTAGTCATCGGATTCACGGCTGAAGAAAACAATGAATGTCCTGCGCCGGAGCTTTTGTAGAAAAGGTGAAGTGACACTTGTGTAGAAAGTACTTGTGCGTGACCGCTATCACCGGGGCCATGGCAGCCGTCACAAACGTCCTTCTGTGTCCAACCCCAAAACCGTACTGCATGAGCTTGCCTGAGCCGTCACATCTGCGATGTTGTCTTCGTTTTCTTCTAAGTCCCGTTCACATAATCACACCATGGCGCAGCGGCCAATGGGAGCCCCGTAGACGCGCGCCAACCAATGGAACCGAAGGCGAATCGCTCCTATTGGGATCGCGGCGGAAACTAGGGGCCGTTCTCGCGCTTTAAACTGATGACGTCAGCTCGCTCCATGAGGCAGTTAATGCATTCGCATTAAAAGTTGGCAAATTATCATCACTGGTCTGGTGCCAATGGCAACATTTTTAATCACCAAGCTATAAAATAAAGACAGTCAAATATCAATGACAGCATTATATCTAGTCTGAGAAATCAATGTAAACTGACATTAACTGTGGGTAAAGCATATGGTGCTATCAAAGACGCGACTTTTGGCAGTTTGCAAAACTTCCAAAGTCGCTGCCAATCTTTCGGACCAAAAGCCCGCAATATTATTAATCTAAAAAAAAGCATACTGTTTTCGTTTTTAATTCAAATATTTTCAGAATATATGTTCTCATTAATTCTCACACGCCGTCCTTTTTTGCTAATCGCAGCCTTTCTAATTCGAAAGAACGCCTACGTCTGCTCACTGCTGCACGTTTCGTTGGCACCGCAAACCAGTGGAGCAGAGGTGAGTTTTAGTATTGCGTATACGAGCGAACGCAAGCATTGTGTGTTCGCGTTATGGTTGCGTGTTCCACAATGCGCATGAGCGTGATGCACGACACTTGAACGCAATCGCAGAGTGCTTGCGTTTGCTTGTATACGTAATACTAAAACTCTGGTACAATCCCGTACCGGCTGCAGCACTACGTTGGGACAGTGAAGAGTGTTGATGAATTCAGAAATGACTGTTCGCGAGCCATAATCGCGAGCAGTTCCGCCGTGCCCGCTGAGCAGGAGAACCGGAGACACTCTCTAGAGCGCTTCCCGTTTCTGCCGCGGGAGGGCGAGCAACGAGCTGGAGACGCGAATACTCTCGGACAGCTATTTCAGAAGAAGTGAAGAGCGAGCGTGCTTTTAGAAGAAGTGAGGAGCGGGCGTGCATTGCTTGAATGGAGCCTCAAGATGCTCAGGCGCACGTCCGCCCATAGCTTTGACTGTATAGCCGCGGAATGTTGTCCGCAACTATTGTGCGCTAAATATGGCTTGCGTAACTGTGGTTAAGTGCGCCCGTGTAACAAGGATATAAGAAGAGGGCGACTCGCAAACTGTGTTCCGATTCTAAGGCCTTATTTCATTATTGAGGACTTCCTTTGTTGCTTTGCACTCCTACTGGAGACAAGAGCCTGCTCACATTTTGCATTGAGCACACTGCATAGTGAATGGCCACACTAACTGAATGTGCAGAAAACTAAAAAAAAAACATTTTGGCTGGAAGCTTTTAAGAGAAGGAATGACAAACCCTTGGAGGCTGCTTGGCTCATATTTAGCTTTGTTGATGTATTATATCAAATAGTGAGTAACAAAAGCAATTTGCTTCTGCTCCAACTAGAAGAATGGTTGGTTTTACGTTAATCAGACTCTCTATATTATAATTATATTTACAATAAATTTCTTTACTCACGCTGTTTTAAATTATTCGGAACATTAAACAATCCATTTTCCAAGTGTAGAAAACAGTATGAATAACAAAACATACTTTTTTGTAGACAAGGTACATTATATAATAACAATATATATATGATTTGAAACAAATTTGATTTAAAAAAGTTCCACATAAATGTGTGAACGTGTCTGTGTCAACTAATATTGAACATTTGAGTTTATTTATCTTGCGACTGGCTCTCGTTACATCACCGTACAGTAAACAAAATATCACAGTTTTCAAATTTCTTCATTATAAATGACGAGAAGTCATTTGTTCCAGCCAAATACCAGTAAGGAGGGATCTCCTCAGCCCGGCTTCTGTGAACTTTTTTAGGAGAGTAAAATTATAAAAATTATGCAGACATCAACTGCGGTCTCTTCAGTTGCCACCACTCACTGACATAGAGGTAATAGATATTTGAAAAATTGAGCAGCTGCCAAGTTCAACGTCATGCCCTGAGTGACGTGGCGAAAAAAAAACAGTTTTGGGTAAGTTACTTTTAAAAAGTAATTAGTTACAGTTAAATATATCTCGTCAAAAATGTATCTTAGTTACCATTACAGTTACTTCAGAATAGATGTAACGCTTTACGGTTACACTTACTTTGTCCTAATAACATAGTTACTTAAAGAAAAAATTTGTTTCTGTGTTTTGTTTTGTTTAAATTTAACTATGAAGATATGGATGACAACACACGATGACTACGATTTATATTTATTTGAAACTCTCAGAAAACGTTCATTTCAATTTTTTTAAGATATATATTGTTACCTGCGCACGACTCGGTTGGATCAAAGTGTTTGCTGATTCGATACAGGATGGGCTAAATAATAAATAATTTAGTTCACGTAACGCAGCCGCAAATACTTTTCAAAGTTATCATCACTTTACTTCCCCCTTTTGGTGCTCATCTTTTCCTTGCTAAAGAGGCGCTCAATGGATACTCTGAGCGGCACTGCACTATTCAGGCATACAAATGTTTCCTAACGCCGGGAAAGTCGTTGAGGCTGGAGAACGCAGTCGGGGTTTCAGCCTTCGATCGTTCCGTCTCCATGCCTAGCGGTGATGTCCAGAAATCAAAGATGAAACTCACCCCAAGGTGCTTGCGAAGGTTGGAGGAAGAGGGCCTCCCGGCTGCGTGTACTCTTTTTCAGTGTTTGCAGCAAGCCGTGAAGATATTGCCACTATATTCGACGAGGTCTAAGTGCAGTTCATAACCGGGCCATGATAACACCTGCCGTTCGTCACTCATGAGAGCCTCTCGTTTGACCGATAACGGTTATTTACAATCCCGATATTTTTCATCTTTCTTGCGGCATTCACTGTCCCTTTCTCTTTCTCTTAAGAGCTCTCTTATTCCCCTTTCTCAGCTGACAGGAAAGGAGGATACCGCTGAACAGACCAGTCCGTTACAGTATTAGGGAGGGGAGCGGAAGTCTAAAACATTTGTAGCTAAATAAAGTGGAAAAGACGTTAGTATCAAAAAAGGTAAAGAAAGAAATGAACAAAAACAACACAAAGTAGTCTCGAAATAACGTTACGCTTTTCTTTGTAATTGTCTTCTATGCAACGCAGAACAAAACTTCCCCTTTCCCAGGTGCCCACGACCCCTGGAAAAGGGCAAGTCGGACGGTGCAAACATCGTCTGCAGCCCCGGTCATACAGTGTCTTGCCTTGGGGCAACTCGCTATCGCAAAGAAAGCTATTCCGGCGACTGCCGCCGCCGAACCGGCAACAGAGGCTCACGTTCGGCCTTAAACAATTCACCTTTAGGTTGTGTACGAGGCGCGTGTTTCTGCGAGGTGGCTCTGTCGCTTGGCTGAAGAGGCGGGGGTGTTCCATGAGGCCGGAAAGGTGAAGACGGGGCGAGAGAGCCCCGAAACAAAAATGTTGAAATAAAGCAAAATCTAAATGCGCTTTTCCGCGCGATGAAAAATGAGAAACAAAGGTAGAAAAACACCCGTCCTTTGCTCCGACACTTTGCTCTGATAATAAAAAGTTGTGAGCCCTCGTTTTATTTTGTCGTGTCTAATGTGGGGTCCAACCCCGCATATTGTCGAACTCGCTGTAGCTTTCACAAAATAGGGTAATCTTTCTTTCGCAAAATATATCTGCATCTTTGCAGATACATTTCAGTTACTTTTTCAAAAAAAGGTTTTAAGTTATCGCTACATTTACAGCTAAAAAATTTATCGAGTTACAGATAAAAGTTACCAAAAAAGTAACTAGTTGCAGTATCGCGATACTACCCAAAACTGGGCGTAAGTGCCTTCCCTTTTCCGTCGCGCACTTATCACCTGTTATCTTAGCCATAGGCAGTAATCTGGGTACCTAATCCTGCTTATTCCCCGATTTCTATGCTTATGCAGAGCGACTAAGGTTTGATAGCAGAAAGGACCAATGGAAGCTTCTGTGGTCATCAACCGTACAGATCGAGGGATAGTTGCGATGCGCCACGGCGAAGTCGTTGGGCGTCGGCGTCGCGCTCACACCGTGGAGTGCATGACAAAAGAATTCGGAACATAATAGACGTCTGACCTTTTTGTTCGTTTTTGTTTCTGTTTTGTCCCGGAGCGCGAGGAAGCGCGTCTTTCGACATTAACACTGCTAAGACAACATTTTGTTGTCGTCCATTTTTTCTTTCAGAGAGCGCGTGCAGTGGGCATTTGGTACCACAGAGATTCCAAGTGTAAAGCGGGTTGTTCAACGGGCACTGACAGGGTATTTATGCCCACCGAGGTTTTTAGTTGTACGTGACATATGAGAGCCCAACTACCCAGAACAGAATTTGCGGCTCGAAATTCGGTTTCTCTCCGCCCGAAAACCGCCGATCGAGAACTGGCCGGTTTGAGTCGCGCTCGCTATCTTTTCCGTTGTCACGGGCCGTTTTCTAAGGTATCGATGCGACCACCAAATTTAATCAAAGTCGTGAGTCATTGAAGGAACACAGTCAATATTCAAAATAGAACAAACCTTGAAACCCATTTTTTGTGGCTTCCAAAAAGCTGCAAATACATTGATTGAAAAAACAAAAAGGTAGCACAGACAACCGGAAGCATTCTGTGCGTTCACTGCATAATTCTCAACATGGCGTCGTTTCGCGTATCGTCGGGACTAGCGGATGGCAGCGGACGACGGGTGTTGGACCTCTACTTCAGAACTGTCGTCCACGGTACCGGTGAATTTCGTCTTCCTTCGAAAGAGAAATTTCGGAACGGCCAAAAGAACCGATATTCATCCTGTACGACACGCCCGACCAGCAAGCCGATTGCACGAAGACGTCGCCGAGCCGTCGTCCCTTCTCGTGGCTGAAGACATCGCTCCCTGAAACGTCAAGCACGGAGTGCGTACTTCGAGTTAAATACGCAGCGTACGGTTTCTTTGCGAGGCGCGAATGTGGCCTATGCCTGGTGCTGCCCGACTTCAAGCCGAGAGTGCATATATTTAAGGGAAATCGGCAGCTAACTTCCGACATACAGTCTGCCGGCTCCATTACTACGCATGAAAGAGTTCCTTCAGTAGCTCGGTGGAAAGACGTCCCATTCACACGCAGTGGGCACGGGATCGATCCCTGGTGTGGGTGTACCATTGTTTTTATATTTTTATCAAGAATTCGCGATACTTACATTTCTTTTTTTAACAATTATCACGGAAAAGCAATTGTTGTGGACGATACGTCGCTGAACTAAACGGTATGGGATTCCATTTTTGACACCTGCGAACTCAATGTAGTCACTTTCCACAAAAAGCAAGGAGCGTATGAATCGGGTAGCGTCCGCTTTCCCGAGCTTCGTGTAACTGTTCTACAGGAATTGCAGCCAGCCATTGATCCCGACCCGTTGATATTTCGGAAACTTGTGCACTCTGCCGCCCAGTGCCACTTTCAGATGCAGGACATGTGAGGCAGATCTTCACGCAACATCTTGGGAGTATTCTTTCGGAGCCGATCACGTGGAATTCACCACTGGGCACTCACTACTCATTTCCGACCTTTAAAATGTACAAAACAACTCATCTTCAAGTACAGAACAGCGAGCGGAACAAACATAACTGCAAAGGAATCGCACGGCAAACAGACTTCGTCTGCTATTGACGAAGGAAAAAAAAAACGCGCGGTTGGGTGTGGACACGTGACTTCCGCCACTCACTCTAGCCTCTCCACTTCTGCGTGCAGTGCGGGAGTTTCGGTTTCGGTTTCGAGCAGTTGCGTTTTTTGGCTTTATTAAAAACATACGTGACTCTGTAGCATTATATTAATTGGGTAGTATTCTGACTACCAGCAATAAATCACGTCGACAAAAAAGGAAAAAATTGGGGGTGTCAGTGTCCCTTTAACGCTGTGGCGTGTTTGCGTATTTTGCACTCAGCGGACACTGGGTTTGATTCCCGCGGGCGCGGGCGTTCTTTTTCAAGGATTCGTCATCATCGACGACTGACCTCTCTACAACGCCAATTACAACGTAAACAATAGCAACTACGACATCAACAATGGACGGCGTTTTTTGTAGTTGGGAGAGTCCATAACAAGCAACCTTTAAAAATATGTAATTAATAGTTCCTTACTGTTGACGCTGTGCCCGTTCGGAGCACAGAAAGCAACGAATTTGTAATTTTTAAAGCTTTTTCCAACGTGTCTCCTTGCACACAGCATGAACATCTTGTTCGGGCTTTGAGAGAGAGAGAGAGAGAGAAGTGTTGAAAAGAAAGGAAGCCTGGAACTTATTAACCACACCGTCGATTGGGGGCAAGCCAGTTCCAGGTGGGGGATGGGGAAAGAGGGGATCAAAAGAAAAGATCAGAAAGGTGAAGAGGGAAGAGAGAAGGCATCTTGGATGAGGTCACAGTTACTTGATTAGGTTTGTCCACTACTGTATACTATTCACAGCACTGTGGGCACTGTTACAAGCGGTCCAGTAGGCAGGTATCTTCCAGGAATACAAGAAGGAAAGAGAATGTTGTAGCGGCATCACGTATGGAGCCGGGGGAAAAAGAATATCTTGCGTAGTAGAGCGGGCAACTCCCGCGATCTGTAGCCTGTCGAAGAAGATTTTTCTCTCGTCTGCGTAATTGGGACAGACCCAAAAGAGATGGTCCACATCCTCAAGAGTGTCACAAGTAGGGCAATTTGGGCTCATCGTTGCGTCAATTCGGTGGATGGCAGATGCAGTAAAGGCACAACCTGTGCGAAGCCGGTGTAGTACGGAGGCGCTTGCACGTGGTAGCTTCGAAGGGACGCGTGGGGGTGGTCTCCCGTTAGCGACCCGTGGGTCCGGATGATTCTGCGTTATCGCTTGGTGAATTAGCAGCTTGGCTTCATGAATCTTCGGCACCATAATAATGGGAGTTCCAAGCTGGTGTGCCGCAGCGGCAAGAAGGTCGGCCGTCTCATTACCCAAAATGCCTACATGTGAGGGCAGCCATTGGAATGATATTTCCCAGCCCTTCGCTTGGAGGTTTCTTGCAAGGTGTGCAATGTATCGGGCATATTGAGGGGCATCATCAAGATTACTGAGATGTTGTAGTGATATTTTTGAGTCGGTAAGAAGCAAAGCCTTCCCGCAGTAAGGTAGTTCCTCCAGGGCGTCAAGTCCAAGCCTAAGGGCCACCAGCTCAGCGGTTGTTGATGTGGCGTGGAAGCTGAGCTTTCTGGCATGAGACACATTCAGGTCAGGTATGTAAACCGCTGCGGTAGATGACTTGCTGCCATGAAGAACTGAGCCGTCGGTGTATATTCGCATCCATCCCTGGTACAGTGTCTCTATGTGATCCTCTGTAGTGGTCCGGGTAACGACCTGTGCTGTGTTGCGCTTGCTTCTGAGCGTGGGACAATCTCATTTATGTTCAGTGCAGGGGCATATGGTGACGGTGCCGGGTAGTCGGTGTCCGGATCACCAATAAAGGTTATAAAACTCCGTTGCCAGAGAACCAAGGCAAGAAAGCGGGCGTTGGCGAATGCGATTCAGAAGAGGAGCAGTTGAGCGACAGGCAGTTTGCCTCGCTATGTGATGGAGTGGTCGTTCTCTACCGTGATTTTCGACTAAGTTTACCCTCGCTTCTACTAGTGTTGGGACGTTTGGTGAATATCTGGGTAATCCAAGGCACAGACGAACTGCCACTCTTTGAAGAGTCTGAACTCCTGAGCTCTGGGCAATGCCGAGGTACACCAGTGGCAGGGCGTATAGCAGTCTTGAAAGAATTAGACCTCTGTAGAGTTGCATCATCATTGCCTGTGCAGTTCCCCATCTGCTGCCAATGATCATACGGATAGGCGTTGAGGTGTCGGCGACATCTGATAATGGTTGTCTTGACTGCTGGTCGCCAAGAGACCCGATCATCTAGGAGGAAGCCTAGATAGTCGGGCTTTGATTGCGCACCGGTAATATTCGTTCTGCATTAAAAAAAAAACTACTTTCCTAAAAAAACGGAGCGCGCGTGCAGGAAGCTAACTCCGTTTCAAGTTATGTCCTACCGCAGCGAATGCTAGAAGCGCGAGCTCATAGTGTTGGCAGCTGCCCTTGGTGCACGAGAGGTTGTGCCGCCGACATGTGCGCTAGAGCAAGGAGCTCGCGCTTGTAGCCTTTTCTGCGGTACAACACAAGGTGAAATAGTGTATACGATAGTGAGCTCCGGGTTTTTGCCAAGCACACAAGCTCGTGCAGTCCGTACAATGGTTAGGGCGACGTGCTCATACTTGTAGCTTTGACCTCGCCCCCACCAGAGTTGAAAAAACAAACAAAAACTATTGTATTATTTTCAGGAAAAGGGCAGAGGCTCACGTGCCTGTGACCTGCCTTACAAGTGTTTCAAATTCGTCGAATCTTTTGTTTGTACGAGATTTCGTGCATAAAGGGCACTTCACAGGGTCATGTTTGGGGCTGTACATTTGTCAGCGCTGCATTTGTTTGTCAGATACCATACACGCCCCAGAGCACGCGCTGCCGGTAACCGGATGCAGTAGAGACTCCCCATAGAAAATGCACATCATAGGCTCCTGAATATAAGTGAAACACACCACCGCACGCAGTAAATTGTTTGTGGCAGACTGAGACACTGCAGCGTGGACTCAATGATCACTGCCACGTGGAGGTGGCAATAATTAAAATGATTGTAATTGAATTACAGTTATGAAATTGGCTTTTGAGAGTAATATGTAATGTATCTCATCGCTTTCTGATGCAGGTAATTTAGTAATGTAATGAATTACCCTCGCTATGGTAATTGTAAGCAAATTCGTAATTACGTGTTGGATGTTACAGGTATGTTTTTTTTTTACTTGCCCGGAAATGAACAAAAAAGACAGCATTTCTTGCATTTACTAAAAAATTGAAGTTCTTTCAAAAATAACGGAAAAAAAACGACAAATGCGGTTTTCGTTTGTGGCCTAATAAATTGTGTGTCGGTGGGACTGGGTGCCTTTGTGTGCGCGTTGTTTAAAGTCACTCAGGTCGGACTAGATGGTCGTGCCACCTAAATCTTGCTGGGTTTGTGCTGGTGTGACCAGACTTGTTCAGGTTACTGAAAAATAGTAAGGAATCACATTTAGAATTACTTACGGCTAAATTGTAATTAATAAAATTACAATTACTCTTTAAGAAAAGTAAGTGACCGTTACCCCAAAAAGTAATCCGTTACTTTCGTGGCGTTACCTTCAACATTATTGTCCTCAAGTAAGAAATGAAGGAAGAAGGGTAATTCAAGTTGTTATTGTTGCCTTCTGTTCCATTTATTGACCTTGAGTATTTTGAGCAACAATTGGCTCTCGGAAATCTTGTCAGACATTTTGCGTTATTTCTTACTGAAGATGTCGACTGCTACACTGAACACCCTTTGAACTGAGGCACTGGATGGGAGTGCCATATTGTTCCTCACGAGTGCTTTATGCTCTGCAATGAGCTTCTTCAGCGAAGCAATGGAAGTACTATTTACCTCGAAGATAGAGCAAAGTTTCGTTGTTGCAGCCGTTGCCTGATATTCGAGAGTTTTAGTAGATCATTCCGATACCTCCAATAACCCCGATAACGGTACCCGATAACCATATGATGCATGCGCAGAGGTAGCGGCGGAGTATCGGATATCGTTATCGGAGTCATGAGGACGATCTACTAAAACTCTCTAGTGTCAAAATCGCAAAGCTAACCAAAACTGAAATGAGAATTGATTTATGTACATCTTACTCTACCGGCAAACATTGCCAGACAATAGCAAAAGCTATTTGGCACCAGTAAAGAGATAATTAAATAATAAATAAGGTGTGCCTCGATATTTTTCTTCCTGTATCTGAACAGGTCAAGCCTCGGCTGAGGCGTTGGTGAATCAAAAAATGTTGTCAATATATAAATATAAGTAATAGAAAAAAGGGGCACCGGGAAATTTATAAAAACAATTATTTAGAACGCCGTTTAAAACAAGCAAATGTAAACGCACGTTTGCCGTGTGTAGCTCTCTTGATGCCGTTCAAAAACACGCGGAGCACGGGCCGACCACAGTTTACTCCGGAGTTCTCCAGATAGACGTGCGCTAGATGCCTACTGGGCAGCGAAGGGCAAAGAACAAAGCCACACTATGGCCCCCACTCACGAGGTTTCTTCTACCTCCTCCTCAAGCCCAGAATTCTGAAATCTTCACGTCAGCCACCATTAAGTGTTTTATGAGTAAGAGCCTTATCGGCTTGATGTAAGATGAATCCAGCTTCAAGGCACTGAAAGCAGCAACAAACAAAAAAGAGGAAGACAATTACCATTCTGATATGCAGATAACCTGGCTGACATTCACAAATAAAGTGCGCTAACCCTAGCTGTTGGACCACAAAAAGTGTGGTTGGTGATTTCTGTTTGTCCTTTCTCCTTGTTCCCCTTTTCAAGAGATTATTTTCGTCAAAAAATGAGTAGGTTTTAAAACAGAGTCAAATAAGGCGAAAGAAATAGAAAAAAAAATACATCCTGTTTTCTAAGAAGATGATAAGTGGCGCAGCAACGAACGAGGATGCTTGTGGCAATAACACCTTCACATATTATCACTCCTCTTTAGTGGATTTTAGGGTAGACGGAGCGTTGTCTCGTGTTGTGACATTATGAGAATGGTCGTAGTCACTATAACCGAGAAGTAAATTGTTAATTCTTGTCTGTTCACTGACCGCCTCGAGCTTCTCGAAGAGGCGCACAATCAGTTGCTGTCCTCATCTCCCCCGCCTTCGATCCCAAAGAAAAAAATAAAAGGCTATAAAAAACAAATATAGCTTGCCCCCTCTCCTTTCTTTTTTTTGTAGAAATACTTATGTTGGGTTTTTTTTGTACATTGATGTTAGGGTCAAATTAAACCAATAATTCACGGGCTTGGTGTTGTAAAGAAAGGCTTTGTGGAACTGAAGAGTGCCAAGCCTCACTTCGCGCTGGTCAATGTGCGAGACAGTGTCGCTGCGCTCGACTTTACCCGAATAAAAACAACCCTTTTTATGCACGGGGTTGGGGGGGGGACGGTTTGCGTGAAAAATTGTAACGGATTACAACGAATGTGTTACGTAAATATGCAATAGGAATTACTTTAAAATTACTCTAGAGAATATGTTATTTTTCGTTACTAAATTACCGATAAATCTAAGGGATTACACGTAATTTCGTTACTTGTTACTGATTCCGGTACAACTCTGGCTTTGACCCAGAATAGGCTTTCCCTAACACTGACTCTTTGTCCCCCTTGAAGATTATCTCGCCCCGAAGTTCACACAAAGAAGACAGAGCCCACAGGAATAATCAATAGCAAGGCAATCCGGACCCAGAGGCATCTGGGAATCGACAGAGTGCGCAGTAGGTATTTAGGAAAAACGTGACCCACACACAGACAGACCCATCGTCAGCCGATTCGGTTTGGGAAGGCAAGTTGGTTTGCCTTATCTGTTCTTTGGTTTTGCCAACTGTCTTGGTGTGGGATTGACGGTTGTTACTTTGCCCGGTGTGTCATCCTCTAAACGTCGCCGTCGTCATCTTGCATACTGTCATTTCGACGCTGTTCCCGAGCGTGAATATATGTAATCTGTAATCAAACAGCCCCAGCAGTTTACCGCACAGTTCTAAGTGCAAACGAAACAGACGAAACCGAAATGCAGGAACGGGGAAGGGGTGGCGTTCCATGTACACCCTCGCCAACAGGAGTAAAAAAAAGTATGGTGTGTTTCGGCGTCTCGCCGTAGCAGGGCGCACCCGTTACATTACTCTCCTCTTATCCGTTGCTTGCCGCTCTAACTTTTCACTTTCGGCGGCCGCGTCACGTGACTATCTGCCGAGGCTTTGTCAGTATTACAGTGTTCTAGAGAGTTGTAGTAGCAAGAGTGGCGGCCGCCCGTGATGATTTGTGCGCGTAGGCGACACCGTGGCGCTGCTGTTCTGAGCTACAGGAGCGCGCCCCCGTCAGCTTTGTCGTCGGCGCTGTTCGGCGCGTACTACTGATGTTCAACTAGAGCCTTTCGCGACGCGGAAAATGGCTAATGTGAAATATTTTAGTTCTGCCTTTCGACTAATGCCTCTAGAGTGTCTGTCTATCCTCTTTTATCAATATTCGCTTGTTTTTGAGGAAGATCGAATATGTGATTAATATCGACCCTCCTTCCCAATACCGACAGACCGTTCAGCTACGCTATCGCTCGGGCTGCACGTTTAACTAGCTGCGAAAGAAACCACGCGATACTGATACTGCCGCGGGCGCAGCTGTACCAAGTAAGTGCAGCGCGCCCATGGCATAACCAATAAAGAAAAAAGCAAAAAAGGGCCCGTGGCATAGCGGTTATCGCGCTTGCCTTCCACGCAGAAGGCCAGGGTTCGATTCTGGCCGCGCCTACACATTTTTGCTGACGCTGTAATGTCATGTTCTGGTAAATTCGAGAGCCGCCTTGCATATGCCCCGTTTCACCTTCCGTCCAGACGCAGCGAACGCTACCAGGGAACGGGACCAATCAACAGCGGCGATCAAAGGTACAGAATCACTACGCTTGTTCTGTTTATGATTGGATTCGGCGATGAAAAGCACGAGACCGGGGCATGTACGAACACCATTATGACGGTGCCCTTTTGACGCTGTTATGATTCGTCGTGTAATCTCGCCAGCATCGGCTGCGTCTGGACGGAAGATGAAACGAAGTATAATTCGAAGTTAGAACGTTCTACGAACCGAACCTTCCACGCCCAATGTTCCCGAAGCCCACGTGTGTACAAATGGGGCGCCGCCTGGCAAGCCGAGTAAGTTTCGCCCCAGCGTCCGACTCTGCTCTTTCGCCGACTTCGACGCCCGCGACGCTCTACTGTTATCTTTTGTTTCCTCCGTTATTTTTGGGCACAAGTTCGCCCTCATTAAACGTTTCGTTCCTTTAGTTATTCTCCGCCTCTTCATTTGTCATTCGTGACATTTTAACATAACATATTAGACTATTAAATCTCAATAAATCTCGCCCGTTTTCAATGGTGAGCGGAACAATAAACTGGTGTATTGTTTTTGTCATCGTGTTGCTGATGCCGGTACCAGCGTTGTGTAAGGTGCAAGGCCGAGAGCGTTTTGGAAGGGCCAAGGTAACGCTGCAACTGGCGAACATATAGCAAATTGTCTTTTGTGGAAGGCACTATACGAAGGAAAAATACCTCGATTGGGAAGTACATGAAGCATTATAATTCATTATGAACACAAACTTCAACAGCCCAAAATATGAAAAAAACAATTTATTCTCAACACACTGGTTTATGACCTCTCAAAAGTGGTAATACTCTTTATCGACACACACAGCAAGAACATGACAGATACACAGCAACATACCACTAGAAAGACTACAAAATGGTCAAAATGTGCTGCGGCATAGAATCCTAAACTTTTTGCCATTGAGGATGTGCACATAGTCCCGCAGGGTTCCCGGACATTTCATCGAACGCCGTTTCGTCGAACGCCGTTTCATCGAAAATATAGGACGTTTCATCGAAGCTGCTGTTTTGTCGAATCGCTAACGGCCGTTTCATCGAATGTCTTTTATATAAAAAGTGTGAAAGACGCTCTTTTATGCACGGATCGAGTGCATTTTCGTGTCATTCACCCATTCTATAGTCAGGTTTCTTAAAGGGCAACTGCGGCCAAAACTCAGAATGAAATAAATTACTGGTATCGCTGTAGTTACACAAAATACCACCCCAGCCAAAATATTACGTCCGGGGGACGCCGCATTTTTACCTAATGCCGATAATAAAAATGCGACCCCCGCGAGCCGCTGCTCATTAGCGGGCGGCCAGCGTGTTGCCGATCGCTAAAGCAACATTGGGCCGTGACGTCAGTATCGTTCTCTTTTTTCCTCCGGTCCGGGCGTTGCGCAGATTGCGCTTCTTCGAGCCGCTACCACCGCTACTTCGGCTTGTGATTGGCGTGATTAGCCGTTGCTTTTATTTGTAGCCCATGTAGCTTCGGTATAGCCTTTTGTTTATTTGCTTGTGAGGACTCCAAGACTCGTTTTAGTGAGCAACTCGGTGCGTCCAAGACTGCCCAGCTGTTCCTCGAAAGATGCCAAGTACAACTTGTAGCGCTGTGGGCTGCTCAAACAACCCGCTGCGCAACCCGGGGAGTGCTTTTTCACAAGTTTCCAACGGACCCGAAATTAGAGAAGGTGTGGGTGAACGCTGTTCGGCGAGTGGACTTTGATCTACGGCTTTTACGCACCCGAGAAAAAAAAGAACGAAAAAATAGACGTGTGCAGCCCAGCACACGTGTGTTCAGGGCGCCGCGGCCCACGCCGGAGAGTCTCAAAGTTTCGTGTCTGGGACTGACCTGCGCGCAAAAGCGAGGGCCCGGTACTGCGCACGCGCGGCGTAGGAGGCGACGCCGCAAAATCCACGGAGACCCAAAGACAATTTAGGCCTAGCGACGAGTACGAAAGACCGCAAGCACGCACAGCCGCCGTGTACGGCACCGAACGAGTTCACTCGTTTTCCAGTCGTTAGCTTTTGGGTATACAAGCGAGGAGTACGGCATAGCGGACGCACGGCGGCGGCCGCCGAGTACGGCACCGAACGAGTTCACGGGTTTTCCAGTCGCTAACTTTTGGGTATACACACTAACTCTTGCTACATATGCAGGATAACTACCACGTTTACAGGTATTCAATTCTTGCTGCCACGGATTGTCATTTACTCACGAGACACCTAAAGACGGGATTATGCCAATTTCTTGACCTCAAGCTCAGTTTTCTAGGTGAGCATATTTGCTGGAGTGCTCCCCTAGATCTAAGAAGGGATCCTTCGCTTTGATTCCTGCCACTCAAGCTCGTGAAGAGAGGCTTCGCGAGCTCGTGTATGGAGGCTTCTCTCAGAAAGTCTTGCCTGCATAGCGCCAGGATAGTTTTGTTAGACAAGTAGATCGTCTGCAAAAAGGGGTTTCCCAGCTAGCTCATTGGTCGAAGTGGCTGGGAGCTTGATAAAGAAGTTCAAGGGGGCGCAGAAACCATCGCGCGAAAAGAGTAACATACGGCCGGTGGTGATACCATATATGCACGGTGTCTCACATAATCTTAAGAAGGTGGCTGGGCGCTATGATGTTCCGGTCGTATTTTCAGCGCCTAACAAAATGTCGCGATTATGCAGGAGAATCAATGACCCCCAACCGATGACAGACCCGTGCAACACCAAGCACAGGAATAAATACATTGATTGCACAACCGCCGTCGTTTACGAAATCCCAATGACATGTGGTTTAAGCTATGTAGGCCAAACTGGAAGGTGTATCAGTGATCGGGTCCGCGAGCACGCCGCTTCAACTAGAACCACACCGTCAGGGCATTTGGCTGTACATTGCAACAGATGCTCTTGCGCCCCATCATTCGACAGCACCAAAATTTTGGCGAAATACAAAAACAAAGTGTCACGCGAGCTTCACGAGGCATTTGAGATTAGGAGTAGGGGTGACAAGTGCATTAGCGATACTTCTCTGGCTCTGTCTACGGATGAGTTTGAATATTTGAAACGTGGTCTGGGCGGGGACTAACGTGACGTGTGGTGTTTGATAGTGTGCTCCCGTTGGTATATAAGTGTGTGTTTTTTCCTAATAAATTCAGTTCAGAGTGCGCCCTGTGTCGTTGTTGTTCTATTCTTTGTCCGTGTTCCTTTGGCGCTTATTTCCCATGATCTACCAACTGGCCCATCTAAGCATTTTATTGTTGTTGAACGAGAACGATCCTGACGTCACGTTCACAGGGGCTGATTTCCAGTGTTGCCGGGGCCTCGAGCGGCTAGTTTCGGTTTTGTTGGCCGCGCCACAAAGCAAAACTTTGAGGCGTCGATATCTTTAAAACTACGCACAATAACGAGAAAAAAATTACACCTTGCAATTCAGGGACGCTGACTGCACTAAAAATAGTCTATAATCCCAAAATCGAAAATATGGACCGGAGTTGCCCTTTAATGTCCAAACTTGTGGCTGTTACAATTAATTTTGATCAAGTAGCCCATGAGGATATTTGTACCGATTTTTATGTTTGTTTCGAATATTTTGCTTATCTGTTCACCCCCTCTGTATTACCCGATGGCCCTTGAGGGTATTGTAACAAATAAATAAAACGTCGCACTCCCGGTAAGAGCGCACTCCAACTCATGGAGGCCAGAAGGCGACTTAGGTTTTGCGCAGAGCGCAACAACTTTAGCCATGTGAGTCTCCTAGCCTCTCATGTCTTTCTATTGATACTTTTTGACTGCCCGAAGCTAGCAGTAGCTAAAGCTGAGGTAATATTTATGAAACTACAACGAAAAATTGTTTTTTTAGTTCAAAGACTCAATGAAGTCAAAATAAGTACGTCACTTCAAATTTTTTTGAAAACTTTCGGGGGTTCATGTGTTCGTGCGGCAGCCACTTCCACCGTTTCAAATGATGAGCAATTGCTCTCAAAAAGTCCCCAGAGCCATGCTCCGTCGGTTCTCATAAAAAAGGCGGACCTTCTCATTTCTTGCCACTATGGCGTTCTTCTGGCGAGGAGGCTCTTGGAAACTGAGCATCGCCTCCAGCTTGTCTTCCGTCAGTTGATGTTCTGCGGCGATGCAAGTCAAAAACTTCCAGAACCCGGGATTGGCACTTCCGACCAGCTTCAGGAAGCGGGAATGCCACCTGGCGTTCGATAAGACGGCGTTGGATAAAACGGCGTTCGGATGAAACGGCTTCGATGAAACGGTGTTTGATGGAACGGCTTTCGATGAAATGGCATTTGATGAAACGGCTTCGATGAAACGGCGTTCGACGAAACGGCGTTCGATGAAATGTCTGGTCCCAGTCCCGCAGGATAAGGCACGGTTCAAAATGTCTCTCGCACACCACTGATGTCTTGGCGAGGCGTTTATCTTCTCGTTTAAAATTTTGTTCCTGGTGTAGTCTGCGGGACTCCTCCTTTTACGCACGAAACAGCGCAGGCTTACTATCGCTGGTGCTCCGGCTGCCCTTGTTGTCTGGGTGGCCCGACTTGCATCCCTGCGCTAAGCAATGTGTGTCCGTCTTTTTTCTTGTATTCATGTTCGAGACGGCAACGGAACCGTGAAGCATCCCAACCACTACACCACAAAAAAATAAATGCTACTTTGGGAGAAGAGTACCGCCTCAGCCTCGCCTTCTTCGTCGCTCATCGCACATCTGCCATCTGCCACCAATTCTCCTAGGGCGCGGAACACCATCGCCAGGTTCACCCCTCGCGGTCATCTACGACGACCGTCTTCACGCGGTCTCATTGTAAGCGGCGCCGCTCTTGCCACTACAACCTCTAGAACACTGTAGTCAGTATACAGGAGGCTATGGTACCGCAAGGCATCTAACATAGAGATTTACCAGACTATCTTTCCAATCAAAGCAAATCCGAACTCGACGTCGTTCTGACGTTACCGCAACCCCTGCGCCATAAGCAGACGACTTGCTCTCCAAATAGACAACAAACTGTGTTGAAGATGAGAAGACAATTGCTCTAGTCTTCATCTATAATCCCTGAGAAACTAAGAAACGCACTGTTTTCATTCAGCATTATTTTGATGCCGCGATCTTATTGGCTGCGGTACGGTAATAAGACGCACCACTGCGCTGGACCCACCACACGCTGCGTTATTTTAGTTGTAACGGACTCTATAGTCTAGGAAAAGCTTACGTCTCGTGTCACAAATCCCTGCTCAGCTCGGAGTAGTGGAAAACAACACGACTGCAAATTATATGATACTCGATGTTTAAAAAAAAATGTATTTGAATGCCAGCAGATGCTAGGGAGATGACGTAATTCACATATATCCTGTTATGCGTTGTGCGAAACGTTTTTTTCTTCTTTTTTTATAAATAGGTTCTGTCAGACACGAGTGCCCGACGTTTCACTCACGTAGCTACACTGTAACATTAAAGCATCTGCTATGCAGACTGTGGCAAGCGCAGCGTGTATGCCAGAAAAGCAATGTAGCAGAAAAACGAGGTAGAGGGGTTAGAGTGATAAGCCGGAAGTTCGAAAGTGGCACCTTCCTCCGGTTGCCGCCATGTTGTACGCAAAAGTAACTACTCGTCATGTGACCTCACAAGTGCCGTGACGTCACCGGTAAGATGGCATTGTTCAGGGCTGGTGTATGCGAATTTGTTCCGTGCGCGGTGGTCGTGATGTGCCACTGCTTGGCGATGATTTTGGAATTCTTCGTGCTCTCTGACGCAGGTATAACGTTAAGGTATAAAGGAATCAGACTTTGTACCTTTTTTCTTTGCAAGATCACTCTGGATAATAGCGCATGTGAGACAGCATCAATCGTATCGCCGTAGCGATGTAGCGCTTTTAGCATGAAATTTTCGCATTATCTTAGCTTTGTTTGAACTTTGGATTGTATGGGAATCGATGCGAAATGTATGCGTGGCACGTAGGGCCTAGGGGAAGTTGTTAAAGCGCAATGTAACCCATAATCACAGCAACATTTATTCGAGGAAGCTCCTGCGATATTTACGTTTTGTACTAAGCAACGATGTTACTATACAACTTTTAGCACAATATTTTTTTGCATTTTTCTAGCTTTGTTTGAACGTTAGAATGTCTGAGAATCGAAGCGAAAGGTATACGTCACGTATTGGGCCTAGGAAAGTTGTTTTAGCATGGTCACCACGTGACTGTAGCAGCGGTTGCCGAGGAAGCACCTGCGATCTTTAGCCTTTTGTGGTAATCGACGATTTTACAAATTGGCAGTTCTCAGGATTTTGAAATAACGTGATTTCATTGCAGTAGCTTGCATTCGATCGCAATACTTTTATTTTAGGTGAAAAGCTGGCGTTTGTTTAGGTGACGTGCACGCTAACTCTTTCAAAGCATTTGAATCAATCATTCGAAAACAAAGTTCATAATAACATTTAAGAAAAAAACAGTTCATTTATCCTCTTTGAACTCAAAACACAATTAGCAAGTATTCACATTTTTGATCGATCAGTGAACAAAATACTGCATCCTACGTCCCTTAGAAATTTATTTATTTATTTATTCTGAACACCCTCAGGGCACATGGGATTACAGAGGGGGTTGGTGCGTGAAGTAAATACATAAACAATGGTACAATATGCGGTAAAAAAACATTAAACAAGTGCGGGATTAGGAAGATATTCGCTTATGGCGGATTTAAATGATGACGAATCTTCAATGAAGGCAATGGAAGGGGAAGCCGGTTCCACTTTGAGCTGGTTTTGAGCATGAAAGAATAAGAAAAAACATTTCTGTGCTGCAGCAAGGAATGGCAACTTTAAACTGGTGATCCATGCACGAGATGAGAGGCTATGAAGGCTGCGAAATAAGTTAGTAGGCTCTTGACCTTGCCGATAGGTAGCAATAGTCCACAGTAACCTCCATGTGTATGATCAGACTCCTCATAGATGGTTGTCTGACCCATCATTCTAACATCTAGAATCTTCAAAAAATTAATCTCCACTCCTTAGAGGTCTGGAAATAGCACCACACATATCAACAGTTCAATAAATTTAATGCAACTTGAAAATTGAAAATTAACTACGCATTTTTTCCTTTCGTGTGAGTCATTGTAGCCATAATAGTTTTAATCAAGCAGTGCATTGTATAAGTTGGTCGATTATTTACTTGATCTAATTACCTGGTCAAGATAACTTGTATTTGTGTTTGTCCCCTGCCCGAAGAAGCACTCCTGTTGCAAAATGTTGACTACCATTACTTTCAGTCATTTCAATCGATTTTTGTTCAAGAGTGTGTGCTGCCTATATATTTCGTTTCACCATAACTTGGCAAAAAGCAACCGCCGCAGCCCCTTGAGCCAATCAAAGAAAGGAAGTGAAACACTAAAGAAGTTCATTATGTTTTGTTTTAAACTTTTATAATTCATAAAAGATGTGGAAATAATTCATTTGCATCACTTTGTAAAAGAAAGTAATGTGACATCTCCCTTTGGTTGTCAGCATAGGAGGAAAGTCGGGGCGTTAGGGAAGCTATGCCTAGCGCAAGCTCGCCTGCTTCTTGCACAGGGGTTGCGATAAAGTCAAAATGTCTAACTCTTATTGGATGGCTGAAAAAAAATATTGGGTAGACCTTAATGCATCTAGCATTAAGGTCTACTCACTATCCTCTGGATCAAAGTGGATCAGAAGTCGGCGTCGTTCTGACGTCACCAGAACCCCTACACAAGAATCACACGACTTGCGCTTTGCATAGGAGTCAAAGTTGGGCTCAGCCATGACTGTCTAGCATCGAAGAATTGAGTGTGTTCCTGGGCTATGCTGACTCTCTCAAACAATGTGTGCTCGATGCCCTTGTGAACTCTTTCCAACTGTCACAACTCCAATCGCTGTCTCGAATCTGCGATTTTAGAAACGTGGATTTACAGATCGAGATAAGTTGATTAGTTGACCATTCGAAAAGAATCGCTAGCGGAGGATTCGCAGCGGATTTAGCGGAGCCCCCTTGATGAAATTCACGCACGACAAACGCAAGCACATCGAGGGGCGTTATCCAAACGTCCACGCAAGCGATGCAAGTGGAGTAGTCGACGCGGAGAGAGCCAATCTCACGCAAAGCCGTGTATTGGGAGAGTCCGGCCCAGTGTTGTCAGACGGAGAAAAAAAAAGTCAGCAGATTGATCCCCAAAAGTCAGTAGACTTGCAGCAAAAACCAGTAGATTCTACGAAATCTGTGTTTTGCCATGTTTTGCTATTTTCATTAAACCACACTTCGAAGAAATAGTACAGAGTAATAAATACCATCATAATATACAAAAAAAAAGACCAAAAAGAAATAAGAGCCTCAACAGTGCTCCGCGCCAACAGTGTTGCGTCAAGAACCTTCCACAGCCCAGTAAGGAGAGATGTCAGCTTGCAGAGGACTTCCATTGGACACGTATGCGCGCACTTGCCGGGACCGCCTTGGTTTTGGTCTCGTTCCAATAATAGCGACAGGTGGATGTCACACTGTCGCACTCATCTGTTGATCCCAAAAGAGGCTCAGTCCCGATTTCAAAGAATATTCTTCGAAATCGCAACACTAATAAAAAAATATATATATATTATAAGTGGAGACAAAGCGGGAGATACAAAATAGGATCTTTACTGGCTGAGCCCTGGAGCGCCAATCACCCCAGGAGCCCAAGCATGAGCCACGCACCGCCCGTGCAGGCGGTGTGCGGCTGAACAATGTGAATGACGATGGTGATGCATTTGCGTCCTTACAGTTTCTCCCCCCGTGGAGGAAGGGGGCCTCCTGGCCGTCGTGGTGATTGTGGTTAATTGGCGTCCTGGTCTGAGCGCTGGGCGAAGGGCTTCATTCGGCTCACATGAACGTTTTGAAGAGCGCGTTTGCGCCGATCGGTAGACGACTTCAGCGGTGACACGTTGTAGTTCACTGGAGATGTCTGTTGCAGTACAGTGTAGGGTCCGAGATATTTGTGAAGGAGTTTTTCGGAGAGGCCAGGTGTCCGCAGAGGTGTCCAGACCAAGACGAGATCGCCTGGATGGTAGGTGACGGGAGAGTGTTGTTCGTCATAGCGCTGTTTCTGCTGTTGTCTATCTTCGTCGGTACGAAGGCGGGCAAGTTGACGGCATTCTTCGGCCCGACAGAGGGTTTGGGCTAGGAATGGGTGTTGAGGGGTGATGTCAGTGTAAGGGAACAGTGTATCGATGGTGTATGAGACGTCCCGACCATAGACAAGAAAGAAAGGAGAAAAGCGCGTGGTTGACTGAACAGAGGTGTTGTAAGCAAAGGTAATGAAGGGAAGAATGGAGTGCCAATTCCTGTGGTCGTTGGATATGTACATGCTAACCATTTGCGATAGAGTGCGATTAAAACGTTCAGTGAGACCATTGGTTTGCGGGTGGTAGGCGGATGTGAGTTGGTGAATAACTCGGGAGGCAGCCAGAACTTCTTGCACGAGGGCGGAAAGAAACGCGGTGCCACGGTCGCTAAGAAGAAACCGCGGGGCGCCATGGCGTAGGACTATGCTGGATAGGAAGAACTGTGCTATTTCCTGAGCGGTTGCGGAGATAAGAGGAGCCGTCTCGGCATAGCGGGTAAGGTGGTCTATGGCGACAACTATCCAGCGGTGGCCAGCCGAGGACATCGGTAGGGGTCCGTAAAGATCGATTCCCACGCGGTCGAAGGGTCTCTCGGGGCAAGGCAATGGCATTAACTGTCCGTCTGATGCATGGGGAGAAGTTTTGCGGGTCTGGCAAGGAACGCACGATTGCACATATTTCTCGACGGCGCGATACATGCCGGGCCAGAAATACCGGGACCGAAGACGAGCGTAGGTTTTGTAAGTGCCAAGGTGCCCGGCTGTGGGGTCATCGTGGAATGCAGCAAGAACGGTACGTCGTAGTGGTTTCGGGATGACAAGTAGAAGTCGCTCGCCTTCAGGGATATAGCTGTGCTTGTAAAGGATGCCGTTGAGTCGGGTAAAGTTGCGTATTTTTCGGTGAAACTTGGGGTCTTGGAGAGGGCTAGCGAGGTGGTGAATTATTCTAGCACACCAAGGATCTTGTGCTTGGGAGGAGACCAGAGTCGTTGGAGTGAGGGAACTAACTGTAGGAGGATCGTCGTCGATGACGTCTGTGACGAAGTTCGGCGGAAGAGGGCAACGAGAGAGTCCGTCGGCATCTAAATGCTTCCTTCCACTTTTGTGAAGAACGGTGAAATTATATTCCTGGAGGCGGAGTATCCACCTGCCCAGGCGGCCCGACAAGTTTTTCATTGAGCCTAGCCAACATAAGGCGTTGTGGTCGGTGACGACCGTGAAAGGGCGACCGAACAAGTAAGGCCGGAATCGACCGATAGCCCATACAACTGCCAAGCACTCTTGTTCTGTTACGGTGTAATTTTTTTCAGGTCTAGTTAGGGTGCGACTCGCATAAGCAATCACGTGAGGTTCGCGGCTGGAAGGGTGTTTTTGTAACAGTACGGCGCCGAGGCCAGTTCCACTGGCATCCGTGTGTAGTTCAGTTGATGCAGTTTCGTCAAAATGCTGAAGTATTGGTCCTGAACTCAATACTTTTCGAAGGGTGTCAAAAGAAAATTGGCAGTCCGGCGTCCATTTATACGGGACGTTTGTGGAGAGGAGATGAGTTAAGGGAGATGCGATGTTTGCGAACCCACGAATAAATCGGCGAAAATAAGAGCATAAGCCCAAAAAACTTTTAAGCTGCTTTGAAGTTGCTGGGTGAGGAAATGAGTAGACAGCTCGAACTTTTTCAGGGTCAGGACGGATGCCATCACGTGAGACCAGATGCCCGAGAACTTTGATTTGGGTAGCCGCAAAATGACATTTCTTTGTATTCAACTGTAAGCCCGCACCAGAGATGCAAGACAGAACTTCTGACAATCGGTCGAGGTGTTCGTCGAAAGTGGAAGAAAAGACAATTACGTCATCAAGATAGCAGAGGCACGTACGCCATTTTAAGCCGCGCAGAATGGAGTCAATCATTCTTTCAAACGTCGCGGGCGCATTACAGAGGCCAAAGGGCATCACGTTGAATTCAAAGAGACCATCAGGTGTCACAAAAGCGGTTTTGGCTTTGTCAGATTCGGACATTGGGATCTGCCAATAGCCTGATCTCAAGTCCAGCGAAGTATAATATTTTGCTCCCTGTAGAGTATCCAATGCGTCATCAATTCGAGGCATTGGATAGCTGTCTTTTTGTGTGATGTTATTGAGTTTACGGTAATCTACACAGAAACGTACGGAGCCATCCTTCTTTCGAACCAATACGACTGGAGAAGACCAGGAACTGTTCGAGGGGCGTATGACGTTTCTTTTCAGCATTTCTGATACCTCATTTTCTATCTTGCGCCGTTCAACAGGAGAAATACGATACGGTCGATGCCGCACAGGATTGGCGTTTCCGGTATCTATTGTGTGAGAGACGGAGTGGGCTCTACCGAGAATGTCTGTGTGCGAGTCGAATGAGTGCTGAAATGACTTGAGAAGAAGAAGAAGACGTCTTTTCTGGTCATCAGAAAGAGAAGGATTGATAGTACTTCGCAAGTCAATCTCGTCGGTGCTCGTTCGATTTTCAGAAGTGTGGTCGAGTGTAGAAATGGGTAATGGGCTGATGACGGTCGAAGGAGTGGCGATAGCAACTACCATGGCCTTCGGAATGACAACGTCTAAATCGGTAACGTTAACCACTAACACGTTGGTGGTAAAGGGGCCAAAAGTTGCGAGGCAAGAAGGTACCACAACACCTTTTTTCCAGATGACATCGGGCATAGATTCTACAAGAGCGTCGCCAGTGTAGGCGTGGGCAGATATAACAGAGAGACTCACGGACCTGCGTGCTGGTACCAGGGTGTCTCTTGTGGTCGTGCAGCGTTGACTTGAGTAATCGACGTGTGGTTCCAGGATACTGTCAATGTCTAAGGTCAACTCCGGTGCACCACAGTCTATAAATGCACTGCTTGCAGCAAGGAAGTCCCAGCCTAGGATGACATCATGGCTGCATGTGGGCAAAACAATAAATTCAACGTGATGGTGCTTGCCCTGAATATTTATGCGAGCTGTGCACATGGCAGAAGGAGCGATTGTTCTGCCTGATGCACTTTTTAAGTGTGAGCCAATGTAGGGTGTGGTAACTTTTTTTAACCTGCGGCAAATACTTTGCCCGATAACCGAAACAGCAGCTCCCGTGTCCACTAACGCCCGTAAGGGAAGACCTTCTACTTCAATTTCTATGACATTCTGTGGTGGCGTAGGAGGACTTAAACTTATGGGAGCAGTCGCAGTTGTGCCTCCGGGAACTGCGCTTACCAGTTTCCCCCAGTGCGTCGCGCATCTCCGTTGCTAGAAGAGATCATAGGAGAGGGTGATCGACCGCGCGGGGATGGTGATCTGTGATGATTTAGGTGATTCGACGGCGAGGTGTGACGCTGCGGGCGTCCCTGTGGCTCGGGGGAGTTTGAGCGAAGCTCTGAACGGGGGTGAAGGGAGCGGCGGGGAGCCCACTGCGATGAGTTGTAGTAATCGCTAGGTACCTGTTCCTGACGGCGCCGACGACAGTTCCGCTGGACGTGTCCGGGGATGCCGCAGTAATAGCACACTGGGCGCGTGTTTATGAAAGGTGCCGTAGCAGGATGTCGGTATTGAGGTATGACGGGCGGGGGACTTGCAACAAATGTGGGTTGGCCCTGGTTCTGCCAAGATGGATGTATTGGCGGACGAGCGGCAATCTCCGCGTAGGTTGGGGTAGGGGGCGGCAGAGGCTGCATTGCTGCCACGACTTCCGCCTTGATAATTTCTGTGAGAGAGGAAGGCGTATTGCATCCGGTCTTTGTGGCAGCTGTGAGTGATGCGATTTCTTCGCGTACAATCTCACGGATGAGGTTTCGGAGACTCTCGCCAGTGTTATGGGAAGACCGTTGATCACCTCCACCATGTATAAGGGAGACAAAGCGGGAGATACAAAATAGGATCTTTACTGACTGAGCCCTGGAGCGCCAATCACCCAGGAGCTCAAGCATGAGCCACGCACCGCCCGTGCAGAGCGGTGTGCGGCTGAACAATGTGAATGACGATGGTGATGCATTTGCGTCCTTACAATATATATATATATTGCGCCATTTTATTTTGTCTTTTATAAAACAAGTAGTTCTGCGTTAAAACGTGGTGAAACTTAATTCGTTAGCTTTTTAAGCCACCGAGGAATAACATTATATTATTTTCTTGCCAGAGCCTGCCAAATAAAGGTAAAGAACTGAAATTTGGATGTCGATCCCATGCATTCCGCCGGGCGAATGAATTAAAATGGGTGCCCTCTCCTGTCAGCCGAGACTTCAGGCTCATGCTCTCACGCCTCTCCGCCTCTGCGCCGCGGGCTGACTGGCTCTTTCGGGAGAGGGACGTTACGGCGGCGAAATCATAGACTGGCCAAACTCTTCCAATATATGGCTCTGGCCCGGATGTCACAGTCGACGGGCTTCTGGGCTATAGAGACCAGTCGAGCCAGTGCTTCGATTCTGGGAGAATACGAGTTTCCTTTGTGGGCGACGCTGGGAACTGAAGGGGCCAAATAATAAATTTTAATATGTCTACTAAAAAAAAGTCAGTAGATTTTCTTTTATTTCAGTTAATCAGTTGACCCGGAACGAAATCAGTAGATCTACTGATAAATCAGTAGACCCGGCAACACTGTTCCGGCCATATATTGGTTTGAATAGACGAGCATCTCGAGGACAACCACAAGCCGCGACACAGCCCCTAGTGGCGATCATGAGCTCCAAAAACGCGACTGGACTAATTTAAGCCGTTGCTAGCGTCGCTCAAGTAAAAGGGTATAACTCTTGGTGACTGAAAACTTGGCGCATGTGAGGTTTTCGTGTCGCTCATATTCAAGGGCAGAATAAACGAACGTGCGCTCCAAACCAGGGCCGACTTGCAAGTAGCAGCGTCTCAGCTGAGACGGGGAAAGACAGCACTGCCAAGGCCATGGCATTCTCTGCGTCTTCAGCGCTGGCGCGCCTCACCCTTTGCACTGTTTTCTTTCATCCAGTGTCAGCTGAGACGCTGTTCTATCAAGCCGGCCCAGAGCAAACTGTCACCGACAGGCCGAGATTGAACGCTTCTATTTCACGCTTTAAATGTCGTTTGCAATATTGTGACGTCGCGGTCTGCTGATTGGTCGACGCTGTGTAGCACCTTTAGTTTACGCTCTAACCGCGGGGGCGTATTCGGCGCTGGCGGCGGCCTTTGCGCCGCCCATTTGCCAAACGCTCCTAATATACGGCTCTGATCTCACGGCGACTGCAGCGCCATTGTTTCGTCTGCTACGGCAGTGGCCCGCGCTCCTCGGGTGAATGCAGCTCAAGCTCACAAACTGACCACCTCTAGTAACATTGGACATCAGTTCTTGTTTCGTTTCGGTTTTAACTGAATCACGTGACACGCGTCTTAACTAGGGTTGTTAGGCCTATGTACCGTGTAACACTGGACAACTTAGTTGAGCTCAATTACAGTTGGGAGATGCTACAATACATCGACAAAACTTTAAATTTGTCCAAATAATATAGCAAATAATGAGTCTTAAATAAGTAAAAAAAAATCAACGCTCTTCAGCTCCAACAAGACGTATAGCGGGGTTAGCATTAAGCACCTCAAGCCCTTAATTAAACTGACTCACTACGGCGGAATTACCTTTATAATAAATTTCTTTATTTACGTTCCTTTCACGCATTCGGATCATTAAACAATCCATCTTGCATTTATAAAGAAAAAAATCAATAACAAACAGAACTTTTTGTAGATAAATTATTTAAAATGTAATATTGATTTGAAACAAAACTGATTTAAACAAAAATAAATTTGATTTAAATAAATAAAACAGGAATATGCTAACTTGCCTGTGTTAACTAATATTTAATATTTGATTTTATGTATCACACGACCGGGACTCTTTAGAGCACCGTGCAGTAAATAAAATATCACACGTTTTTCTTTAATTTCCCTAATTATGACTGGTCAGAAGTTATCTGTTCCAGACAACACTGGTAGACTTAAATTTTGGCGTCGTTTGCTAAAACGTGCTTCATATAACCCTGTTTAGTATCATGTTCACCGAGGGATCTCCCCACCGAGGCTCGTGTGAACTTTTTTAGGTGAGTAAAATTATAAAAATGAAGCATCATCGGCGGTTCCTTAATTTGCGCCAACTCCCTGACACGTGAGGAAAGAAAGATATTCCAACATTAGCATCTATCTATAGTTCGAAGTCATGCACTTGCTATACAAGCCCTGACTGAGATGGCTGCAAAAGTGCCCTCAGCTTTTTTGTCGCCCACTTATTGTCCGTTATCTTTGCCATGGGCACTAATGTGGTCACCTAATCCAGCTTATTCCCCAATTTCTACGCGACGTAAAGCGGCTAATTTCTGACTGCACACAAAAAACAATTTGTACAGTCCTGTGGTAATCCACAAGAGAGTGCGACACGTCCTGGCGAAGTCGCTGGGCATCGGTGTCGCCGTCACACGCCGTGGAGTGCGTGAACAATAGCGTGCACTGGGCATCGGCTACTACGAAAATCCTAAAGATAAAGCTGGTTGTTAACGCTCTGGCGTAGCTGTTTACTACTTCGCATGCAACGGACACGGGTTCCATTACCGCGGGGGGATCGGTGGCCGAGTGGGCTAGCGCACACCAGCTCGGAGCACGTGGAGCAAAAGCTCGTGCTGCAGAACCCAGGAATCCTGAGCTCAATCCCCACCCCTGCCCGTTCGATCTGGATGAGCATCGTACCGGCGTGCGGTTGTGTATCACTAGTGCGTGATGCACGTTAAAGACCCCAGGCTAGCGGTTGTACTGCACTGACTAAATTGCTCATCTACAACTGGGAGACTTTTCGCCCATTGAGGCAGACCATGTTCTAGGCTGTATAAACATACACACAATTCAATTTTGTTTTATTACCGCGGGCGCGGGCGTTCTTTTTCAAGGATTTGACAACGTGGACGACGGAAGCGCTACAACGCCATCTACATCGTGAACAACGATAACATCAAGATCCACAACATAAATAACGGTGGTCACTTTCGATGGCAGGAAGAGCTCATAACAGCTAGCTCTGTAAAAATATGAAGTTGATAGTTCCTTACTGTTGATACTCCGCTGCTCTTTCGAAGCCCAGAGAGCAGCGAACTTGGAATGTTCGGAGCTGCTTCCAATGTACGTCTTTGCACGCAGCATAAACATCTTGTTTAGGCTTTGACCGCGCGCCGGTATTCTTCGTCCTAAATTGCAAAAAAAAAGTACGCAAAAAAAAAGAAACGGAACGCCGGTGCAGGTAGTTACGAGAGAGATCTCTGTGCCTCTGCCAAGACCGCAAGATCGGGCAGTGCATGCAATGTGCTATTTAGCTTCAATCTCAGCCCACATAAACTGAAAAAAATATAAAAAAATGAAAGCCGTTTACAACTCCCTGTAACGCCGAATTAGAGCGCAGCTCTTGAGGAGGAGTAGGAAGGGGTACTGAGGGGAGGGTATATCCTTCCTCCCTCCTCCTCACCTCCTCATCCTGCCTGCTACTCCTTCCTCCGAGTGGCGTCGGCGTCGACGTCGGCGTAACGTGAGGTCACGTGACCCTTGTGACATCGCGTGACCCTCGTGATATCACAGGGGTCACGTGACCTCACGGGGGTCACGTGACCCACCTCGGGATCCCCCTCAGGGGGGCCACGTGACCCCCGCGACGTTTCGGCATGGTGACGCGGATGGTACCGAAACGTCAAGGGGGGTCACGTGACCCCGCGAGGACGTTTCGGCATGGTGCCGAAACGTCCCCATGCCGAAACGTCACCGCGGTTATGCCGACGCCGACGCCGACAGCGACGGCGACACGGCGACGGCGACGCCGCTCAAGCCGGAAACGGGCGCCTAAGAGCTGCGCTCTAAAACTATTGTAATATTTACAGGGCAGGGCACAGCCTCAGGTGCCTGTGCCCTGTCCTGTGAATATTACAAATCTACCGAATGTTTTTGTTTTATGAGATTTCCCGCATAAAAGGCACTTCGCGAAATCACGCGCTCGCAGCCGTGGATTTTACTGCACTGCAGTTGTCTGTGAGATACAATACAGACTCCAGAGCACACGCTGTCCATAAAGGCGTATCCACACGAAGGAGAACTCCGCGGACGGATGCGGTGACGTCAGGAACCCGGGAAACTCCGTCACTCAGCCTCTGCCTCAGCTCCGCCGCCCACCTGCGGAACCTTCGTGCTAAGCAGGTCTCGAACGCCTTCCGCCGCGGATGAGAACGGTGCCGCGAGGCGTCAAAAAGGGATGACGTGTGTCTCACGTGATGCGCGCTTCGCCGAGGAAAAGGGTGGATTTCTCCTTCGTGTGGATACCCCATAACCGGAAGCTGAAAAAGACACTTCTAGAAAACGCACACCATAGACTCTTGAATATAACTGAACCACGCCACCATACGGAATGAATTCGTCGCGGCAGAGTAATACAGCCTACGGTGGCTATACTCCGTTCACCTTTGACCTGAGACTAGCAAGGTCCGCCTTCAGCGCGAGCTCGCTGGCTGCTTTGCTCGCTGGCTGCAGTGCTTTGGCTGCGCGTGACGGCGCGTTCACACTTGCATTAGCGAGGTCAGAAAGCTCGCGCTGAAGGCGGAGCCTCTAGTCTCAGCTTGCGGGTTAAAGGGATTGTCGTCGTCATGCAAAACCGGAAGCTCTTAAGATCGTGTGATAGTTAGCTTGCTGGGAGCCTCATGATTAATATAGGCGATATTTATTACATTAAACGACACCCCAATTTAGTGTATTCAATGACGGATAATTATACAAAACTCCATGCCAAATTTCGCATGTATCAATGACTGCGCTCCCATGCCTGATGTGACATCACACCAGGCTTGCAATTGTCAGATCTTATGCCTCATTCCACCGTGGGAACACAGTGCTCCCGACGCACCGCAGCGTTCCACTTTACTTACCACTGTAAATCTTGTGGAGAAGTGTGGAGCGTAACAACCACCGCAACAACAGTCCCCTTTCATTCACACAAAATTGTCTAGCGCAGCAACGAGGCTGAATCACGTCTTAGCGGCTCACGCGGAAGACAAAATTCTAAGGGCGCTTTAGTTCGGCGCGATCTTTGCGTTATGTTGCGTCAGAGCATTTGCTGCTCCGAAGGTGGAAGAGGAAAACGCTGTTTATGCACGCTTGATTGAAAATACAATTACTCGTCCAGGGAAGCACACAAAATTCAGATTTGGCGTGGAAGATGCTTCTACAGCCATTGACAATGAGGTCTAAATGTTTTCTTGAATGCGAAATTTACAAGAACAATCCCTTTAACGAAGTATAGATGGGGAGGCATCAGAATCTGCGCCGCGAGAGAGGCAGCAGCTGTCCAGGATGCAGCGATGGCGCTGCTGTCAACACTGGGAGGCGTCGTCAGGTCGCGTCCGCTGCGATTCGAGTGCTTTCTTGCTGAACGACTAAGTATAGCGTACGATAAGCGCTCCTACAAATACTTTTCAAAGTTTAACTATGCTGATTTTAGACATCTGGTTAACTGTAACACAAGAATAAACCTGTCGATGCTTTTGCTCGTCGTCGTCGTCGTCCGGAACGGCGAAGAGGAAGGCTTTCTTCTCTTTCTCAGGAACGTTCCTTGTGATCCATTCGGGAGCAAAGCAGTGTGTGTTGCCGTTTTACCATCAAGTTAGTCTGGACACATAAGGCAGTATTTCCTTTTAAGAGCACCACAAATGAACACTTCTCGTGACGCGAACAAGCCTTTCCGGACGCGGAGTCTGTAATTGGTATCTCGAAGTCGACGAGCGCGCCACCCATCGTCGTCATGATATATTAGCGCGCTGACACACACGGAGCAAGCTACGCGATGGTGACACCTCCCCTTCTAGCCACCATAATACAGCGGTGCATGGACTCAAATGATCACTGCCACGTGGAGTTTAGCAAACATAATCACGGGATGGCCCACTGCGTAGAGCCCAAAAATAGTGTTTATCAGACAAATATTTGATTTCACAGAAGCGTAAACTTCCTAAATTCATTTCCCAACGACAGTGCATGGAAGAATTCTATTGTCAGATACAGATTCACAAATATACTATACACTGCAACGTGGTACTACAATTTGTATTTAACTTTTAATTTAATATTTGGAATGCTTAAAAGTCTTAGCGAAACTAAAATGTTAGTTTTTTTCATCTGAATTCGAGGTCCTGTAAAGCAATAATCAATGCAAAATCTAAAAATTCAAATTCTCGCGAAGCTGTTCAGTTTTTATTACGTTTCTAATATAACCTATCAATCCGACGCCAATAGGTTCAGTAGTTGCTGAGAATGAGGACCAAACAATTTTGCGAAGGAAATGCATAGGCTCTTCTACTGTGATAACCTCTTTAAAGTGCACTGAAGCTGGTTTCTGAGATCGTTATTTTATGACGGTAACGCGATCTACGCTGTGAAAGCATCCATAAAATCAAAAATTACGGTCATTTGTGGCCTATTTTCTTGTTAAAAATATTTAAGTGTCCAGAATGGAAGCTTGGGCGTGTTGGTAAGGCATGATTATTTAAAACGTGCAGCGAAACAGACGAGACGGAAGAAAGGAGACAAACAATCGCTGAACTTACAACTGAAAGTTTAATGTATTAAGGCGCAGCCTCATAATGACACGACTAATACAAAATGAAGCACACACCAGCCAATGACTCTCCACATGAAAACCCTGCACTATCATCGCGCAGTGCTGTCGTCGGGAACAGAAATATCTAATTCTTTAGCTGAAAACAAACAAACACGGCATGGGCGCTAACACAGTTCTTTCTCCCAAGCCGCACTATCGTCTCTCGCCTTCATAATCTCTCTGGTCAGGGCATTGGCACTTCTTCCAATGACAGTGCATTTTATAAATTCCGCATCACACCTACAGTCACGACAATGAATGCCCAAGTATCCTGATACTACCCTGTTTACATTGTAACAATGTTCTCTTAACCTATCATTCAGGCATCTGTCCGTCTGGCCTTCGTATTGTTTTCCACAGGATAACGGAATGGCGTAAACAACTTTTTCTGTACAATCAACAAACCGATTTTGATGCTTCTTTGTAGCACTCCGGAGGCCTCCCGGCAGTCTGATTGACAGTTCTGCAAAGCTTAGACCACAGTGACGTCTACCCGCTTTTCTATTTTCTTTAAAGGAGCTGTGCAACAGTTTCAGTGCTTTGCTTAACTAATGTGGGAGTTGGTGTCTCGAGATTTCTGAAGTAAAGAACAAAATACCGCTGTCGCCCGCATGTCCTAGTTTTTATTTTAAAAATGGACAAAGATTCAGGTGTTCGGCGCCTCTCAACTCCTTCACTAACTTCCGAGTCACGTGCGCTGTGACGTCAATGGGGAAGGCGCGGGGTTCCGGTGAAGCTCTCTCTTTAGAGCCATCAGTGAGCGGCGAGAACTCATCCGCTCGCGACCGCGTGACCACGTGCTGGCGGGCGCAGCGCGAACAATATGGTGAAAGGAGGAAAGTCTCATCCGGGTCCGGCCATGCCCGTCCGACCCTGTCCCCCTCCCCCTCCGGCTTCTGGCGGCTGTTCCGCTGCTGACGGTTTTGTGGACCTACGATAGATAGCGCCACTGAAACTCCGTAAAATAAAAGTTTTGTCGATGATACCAGGTTTTTGACTCATTTATATTTATGTTGGAACGACAAGATTTATAGTAAAGTTACCTTTTATCGAGCAGGTATTCGCACAACTTGCTATCTTTCTACAAGATTCCCCATTGACGTCATGCCGCGTGTTTCTTATGGCCGCCGCTAGCGGCTGCAGGTCGAGGAATATTCTAATTTTCGCCTCGCGATTACGCGGCGGAATCGCAACATTTCGAAGGAAGGAGGTGTGTTTTCTGTCCTTTGTGACAAGGTGAACAATGTCAAAAGTAGAAAACGCCAATTCTTTTAACGTTAAAATCGTTGCACAGCTCCTTTAAGCCATGGAAAACTCTATGTAAATACGGGACCACAGCAACTTTGTTCATGTTTCTTTTCGGAACGTTCTCCACAGGTGCACCGATGCCTCTCTTTTTCCTGCAACAAGGACGCCTGCAACCGACGCCAATAGGTGTCGGTCTGCAGAACATCTCTGTCTTTTTTATCTGCTGATAAGTGTTTGTTGTCATGCCAATGAATGTGTACGGCAAAGAAGCTTGCGAGGTCATTGATAGTGCTTTCATATGTGCTGACAAGACTTCACTTGAAGAAAGTGAAGAAAAAAGCAAAGAAGCTGCGTCGGTTATTCGATTTGAGTCGTTTGCTCAATTCCATCGATAGTAGAAAACGCTTCAGTTTAAACGTGTTTTTCACTGCAAAACCCCATAGTGTTTACTGCCCTTTACCAGTAGTAGTTTCGGAAAAGAGGACGTGGCAAAACTCGGTTGCCCTGTTTTTGCGAGAGAAGTTAAACCTACCGACTGTGGACGACCCGTTTCTTTTAAGCGACTCCAACCAACTCATTGGTTTTTGAGATGAACATAACGACAAAGGTTTCAACGCATGCTCTTTGGACATCAAACATGTGTTTTATTCACTACCCCACGGGAAATCGCTGTTCTGTGTCGAGGAATGCATAGATAGGTTTGGGTCAGTCGCCTTCCAGAAGGCGACAGGCTACTCAGTCTAGAGTTCCCTCGAATTAATCTCTTTTTATCTTAGATAACGCTTGCGTCACGCTTAGGGCCTGGATGTCCAACGAGACTGAATGTCCAATGAGTCTAAATGTCCAATCGGTCACGTGACAGCCGAGACGGAATGTACAACGAGACGAAAGATCCAATCGAGACGGAATATCCATCGAGCCTGAATGTCCAACGAGACGAAAGGTCCATAGGAGACGGAATGTCCAACGTGCCTAAATGTCCAACGGGACGAATGATCCAACCTAGACAAAATGTCCAACGAGTCTGAATGTACAACGAGTCTGAATATCCAACGAATATAGAATGAACCTAGCAAAGAATTTAGAAGATATTTCATTTTTCGAGTACAGTCAAACCTCGATGTAACGAAGTCGGTAAAATTAAGAATTTTCTTCGTTACATTGAAATTTCGCTACATAGAAATTCGGGGGAAACGTTAAAGAAAGTTCCCACAAATGTTTCTCGGGTGCACAAAACTCACCGAGGACACCTTTATTTCGGTTCAAAGTAGTTCGTCGTTTTCTTCTGGGCCACTCTTGACATTATTATTCGCATCACATTACGTTAGCTTAGCGAGATGGCCTGCATCGCATCTTCGTCTTGCTGTGTGCTCGTGGAGCGCCTCAAGACATCGATCACGTCCACCACTTCACGGTTACTGGGCACATTGCAGGTGTCTTGCTCATCAGGCTCGCTGTCGTCCCCGTCTTGCGAGTTGCCACGAACATCGCTAGCTATACGCCTCGTCGGCCACCTCCTCCGTCGCAATGACAGCAGAGTCGACGTATAAAAATTGTCGTCGAGGTCGACGTTGTTAGGGACGGCTCCATCGCCTTGAAGGCTCCATCACCCAGGACAACGAGAAACGCACCCTTTTAGTTACGCCTCGAAACGAACTACGCAGCGCAAATGAAGCCGACGGACGAAGCGGCGGCGGCTTTATAGTGTCCTCTAGTGGCCGTTCTGTACACCACACTCGCCAGACTTGGTCTGTTTTACCCTTTGCGCTTTATCGGTGGCCCGTCTCAGCACGTGTGCTTCCCAAAATCTCCTTTGGGACCCAAAAGTTTGTGCGAAATTTTCCATGAAACTTCGTTACATCGAAATTTCGCAAAACGGGACTTCTTTACATAGAGGTAAAAAATAGATGGCGCGCATACACCTGCGGTTAGAAAAAGTTATGCACACCGTTACATCCAGGGTTTCGTTACATAGAAGTTCGTTACATAGATGTTTGACTTGTAGAATTACTGACAGTTATGGCGGTGAAAAATGCGTTCGATGGAATGGGGAACCGGACGTTTCGGTGCGGAGATATCGGTACTCGGTCGTTTCGGTACGTGGTCGTTTCAGTACCGGGCTTTTCGATGCACGGCTATTTTGGTGTGCCGCTGAGCTTGTCCCGCTGACGTTGTCTCTGTGAAGACCTCCAAATAAAAATAAAATTATGTTCGTGTATATTGAAGACTTCATAAAACCCAGAAAATAATCTATTTATTGTTCGTTTCATATATCTAGATTTAAAGATAATTTCTCTAATTAACAAAATGACGTGGAAAAGGTCACACATGCTACAAGACCAAAGACCGAATACGTTGACCATTGGAAATCGGTCACGCGTTTACTTTAGAAGGTCGTTACTCTGGCGCGGAAACAAATGTGGGGTCCACGAGAATTCTTAGACTCGTTAATCGTGCTTATCCCCAGCCACAGTCTTCTTTACGTATTGTACGAGTTGCTGTATTTTCCTTATTGGTGTCCCTAGTCGCGCAAAGATGATGTACCCCGCATGGGAGAAGTACGCCTGATTAAATTGTTAGTATTATTGTCAGGTCAAGTCGGTGTAGTATGTGTAATTACACTGAAGTGTAGTTTTTTTTCTTTTTTACAAAACGAAAGGTGGAATTTTTAGACATTTCTGATTGGACTTTTCGGTCCTCAGAAACAAAAATTCGATCATCATATCAAAATCAGTGATAAAATACAACGTTCCTTCCATTAAGCCGATGTGCAGGTGATGTCCTAAAGTGGTGAGCTTTTGTCCGGTGATTGTGCGGAGGATTCGGCAGATTGACGCTTATCGCGACGATTTTTCGCATGCTTCGGCCACCAACGCCATTGCTGTCTCATTGAACCATGTGTTAAGAAACAAGTAAGTATTCTTAATAATTAATACAATACTTTTTGGGATTGGCTTCCGTCATTTCCGCTCTGCCTTTTCTGGTCACATGGCACGCAGCGGTAACCGGTCAAAAGCTCAACGGACAAAAGCTCACCGGACAGAAGCTCACCGGACAAAAGCTCACCCTTTTTTTGACAGACCCGGACAAAAGCTCACCCGTTTTTTGACAAACCCGGACAAAAGCTCCCCTCGATTTTTTTCTTTTGCTAACCCGGGCGAAACACGGGCTGAAATAAAGTGTGGACGCGATGGACATTGAACCATTTTTAGGAGAACTTGTACCCCATCCACCATTGAATTGCAAATTTTTAAAATACTTCGAAAGAACGGGAGTTGGGCCTTTTGGAAAAGTTCAAGACAGATGACCGATTTAGAAAACTGTGCGGGATTTTAGATAGGCTCGCGTTCCTTCCAGCACGGCTTGTTCCACAGAACTAACCACCAGGGAAAAGTCTACCGGTGACATCGGCTACCTGCTGGACTATTTGATTGCACGTATGTCAACGGCCGCTTCCGTTATGCTTCTGTTCCATCTGCGGCGGCACCCAGAGCAAATTCTTCCCTTCGCCTGACTGTGCGCCGACGACGACCGGAGTTTACCCCGGTACGGTGGAATATGTACAATGCCACTCTTCAAGATAAAGACCGGATGAACAACATCTGCGAAGGATGGAATACCGGGTTCCAGAAGCTCGTCGGCCACGCCCATTCAAGCGTCTTGAGGCTGATTGAATGCCTACAGCAAAATCAGGCGCTCGTTGCCACGGTATTGACACAAGCCCGGAGAGGTGAGCCCACAGTAAAGCGGGTGCGAGAAACCACTCTGGGCCTGCAGAATCGTCTTAGAACTATTTTCGAGGGCTTGCATGCACATCGAGATCTACCAAGACTGCTGGAGCTAGTAGGGGGCTGCATTCGCTTCTAACCAAGCGATAAATAAACTTGTTTTTATTAAAATCAACAAACCATGCGACTGTCAGATTTTATTTATCGTTGCCTTTTTTGTGTCGCACGCATGCACCTAAGTTGTCTGAACTCGTGTTAAGACCAACATGAAATTTTCTCGTGGTGAGCTTTTGTCCGGGTCTGTGAAAAAATGGGTGAGCTTTTGTCCGGGTCTGAGAACAAATGGGTGAGCTTTTGTCCGGTGAGCTTTTGTCCGGTGAGCTTCTGTCCGGTGACCTTTTGTCCGGTGACCTTTTGTCAGGCGGGATTCGCACGCAGCAGTCGCACCGATACGCGCCCAAGTAGCATACCGAGGCTGCGATCGGATTTCAACTGGTTGTAACTCTGTCACAGAGCTACTGCGACAATGAGACGGCGATTTATTTATATGCGCACATTACAAGTGCACATATAACCACAGGATCAGGAGGTCAGCCCCTCACTCCGTCTTCCCAAATTCCATTATGCTAGAGTTGCGAGTGAACATATTCACGTAGAACCCGACTTTTTTAATCTTGAACGACCCGGGTACGATTCACTATCGGACGCTTGTAAATTCTGAGAGCTGCATTTGTCATCCTCTCTTTTTTCGGAAAGAGGGTCTCATTGTTGACCCCACTGTCCACCTTCCCACACCCTACCCTAATCAACTCTTTTCGACAGTTCGACAAACGGCCACTTTCGCCCCATTCTCTATTGTGCGAATTGTCCTAGGGCGAATTGCCCTATTCCTTCTTCCAGTTGTCCAGAGACCAATATAATTTCAACGAATTGGCCGGATTCGCGGTGCAATACGCTGCCCCTACAAGAATAGAAAGCCACGTGGAACGATATATTGTTATATTTACACAGGATCCAGGCTATTGGTACATCCGGGTGTGAATCTTCTGCTGCACGTCGAGGTGGATGCGTTCGCGTCCTTTATCAGCTGTTAAGCTCCCACGTACCAAGACGTCATCAACTACCTCGACAGGATCGCGATCTTTGGAGTGCTTCCAGGAGCCAGTTAAATTACAGGGGCTTCTGAAAA
This sequence comes from Ixodes ricinus, assembly GCA_037355805.1. NCBI lineage: Eukaryota > Metazoa > Arthropoda > Arachnida > Ixodida > Ixodidae > Ixodes > Ixodes ricinus. The sequence continues at coordinate 33,914 of JAZHYW010001635.1, read as the reverse complement.
CCACTATGCATGTCACATGCAAAAAACAATTGCGTACTGCTTGATTCCAGTAGTATCGCTCTATTATGTGACATACAAACCTACTGGCAGGGAATGCATGCGTATGTAAACTACTGACAACTGCAGTGTACAGTGAGTAACTGTCAATTCCAAAGATAAACGAACAAAAATTTAAAAAAAGTCCAATTCACACAACTGTTTTGCATTTGCTCATGAATTGTCGGGTCACGCCCCAACCACCCTCGTGCATTTATAGGCGCGTTAGATGTAGATTTGTTTTAAAGATATCTATATTATTATTTTTATCAGTGGTAAATTACGCTTGCGCAAACTGCTAATCCCTCGCACCAACAGCTCCCAAAGCTCCTTTCAAAATTTTAAATATTCACTCCGCGCATAGTCAGTGGCGCTGGCGGACGGTCATGTGCTTACAATGCGGGTCTCCGTACGCAGCTCATCTGTAGATCGGAACGCGCAGGGATGAGGACTGAACTAAAAATTCCTGGGATCTGAAGCGCGGCTTTCATAGACGTACCCCAATTGCGCTGCACTCGAACACCCGGACACTGCATCCCTATTATCTATTTCAAATTGTCGGACCTATGTCATCAAAACATTCGAAACATTTCAACTTTCATTATCAAAGAACCGTTTTGCGTCATACAATCAATACCTTTAACCGATGGGTATATAGCTGCGCATCGGCACTCAGCGAACTAACCATCATGCCTTCCTTTAGATGAAATTCGAATATTTGTGTCTCTCTATGTTTCCCTGTCGGTCCGTCAACGCCAGCTTCAGTGGCACATTTTAGTATGACGAAAATACGGCAATGCCTGCAGGAACGCGGAATAAATACACACGCACGTCTGTATATTTAACGAGACAAATTATTCTAGCACGTGACAGGCGAGAGGGAATGTCCAACGTGCCTGAATGTCCATCGAGACGAAAGATCCAACCGAGAGTGAATGTAGAACGAGCCTGAGTGTCCATCGAGACGAAAGATCCAATCAGAGTGAATGTACAACGAGCCTGAATGTCCATCGAGACGAAAGATCCAATCGAGAGTGAATGTACAACGAGCCTGAATGTCCAACGTGCCTGAATATCCATTATTGGATCTTTCGTCTCATTGGACATTCAGGCTCGTTGGACATTCCGTCTCGTAATCTTTGCGTCATGGGAGCAGAGAGCTTTCCTGCAAAGGAAGGGTGTGTGCGTAGGTTCATGCTTCGCCCCTTTCTCAGCGAAATATACCTCTCACATCACGACATAAATCTTTTAGGCTTTTTGATGGTTTCAATGTGGTAAAAATTTTTTTTGACGATCATCTTGTGATTTTACATAGCACCAAGCATGACGTACCCACTTTGTGTCAGGTGTATCGTTTGTGTTTGGTGACTGCTTGGCCCCATTGGTTTTGACTCGCGAGTTGACTGCCAATACGTCCATACATTTCCTCGACCTCCGTCGTCATTTTTTAAAAGAGCACGTTTCTTTGTCGTTCGAACCTCGTGGACTAAAGCCACTCTATCTTACCGATCCGCCCATTCCATATTGGTCAAAAGGGCCAGCATGAGTTTGTGCTTTACGAATGTCCTGAAGAAATCCCGCTTCTATCAAGCGCCAGGTGAGCTTTGACGCTCAAGTTTCCTGCCTTCGCTTAGCGGATTATCCGGAACACCCATTGGCGTCGATTGCAGGCGGTTTGTTGAAGAAAATTAAATTAGAAGAGGGCAAATGTGGAGAACACTCTTAACCAAGAAAAAACAAAGTTGTTGTGGTCCCGTATTTACATAGAGTTTCCCATGGCCTAAATGAAATCGGAAACCGGTAGACGTCACTGTGGTCTTCTCTCCTCAGAATAAGTTGTCTAAGCTTTGCAGAACTGTCAATCAGTCTGGTCCGGGAGGTCTCCGGAGTGTACAAAGAAGCATCAAAATCGGTCTGGTTGATTGTGCAGAAAAGTTGTTTACGCCATTGCGCTATCCTGTGGTAAACTATTCGTAGGCCAGACGGGCAGATGCCTGAATGATAGGTTAAGAGAACATTGTTACAATGTAAACAGGGTAGTATCAGGACACTTGGGCATTCATTGTCGTGACTGTGGGTGTGATGCGGGATATTAAAAGATGCACTGCCATTGGAAGAAGTGCCGATTCCCGGACCGGAGAGATTGTGGAGGCAGAGACGGATAGCGCGCTCGGGTGAAACGTGTGTTAGCGCCCCGTCGGTTACATTTGTCGGCTAAAGAATTAGATTTCCTTTCACGACAACAGCATGCTCGATGATAGTGCGGGTTTGCAGTGGGGAGTCATAGGCTGTGTGTGCTTCCTTTGTTGGTCATGTATATAGGCTGTGCCTTGACGATTAAAACTTCAGTTGTAAGTTCAGCGACTGTTTGTTTCCTTTCTTCTGTCCCGTTTTTTTCGTTGGACGTTTGAAATGGTAAACGGTTGCTCAGGGCAAATTCCCCAAGTGAAGCGGGCGACGAGGGTGTCGAGCAAGCGTACTGATCAGCGGAATGGTTCCGGATCCCAGGCAGCCCCAAGTAAAGTCACTGGATCTGTTGAAGTAGCGCCATTACCTTCCCACCTGCTATGCGGACACAAGAAAATACCAACATACGGATGATAAAACGAAGTTGATTGGCTCATCGCTGTCAGTTGCCATGGTGATCGCCATTTTGGACTTTTTCAAAGCTTTAAAGCATAGAAAGGGTCGTCAAAACCAGTCGCACGAGATCGCTATGGAGCATCATCGTACCGAAAGCGTTCCTCGGCCAATATGAGCGCCTTTGGCACTGTGCATGCAATGAACTTATCACTCATGCTTATTTACTTAGATCTCTTTCAATTATGTTGCTCTGCTTGCGTGTTTCAAGTCAGTAAAATTATTTTTCAATGGCCTCAAGCACCGATGCCGCGTGTGATCCCGTACATCTTCGTACCGCCATCACACGCAACGTAAGTGTTTGGAGGCTATAAGTTTCGCGTCACTTGTAAATATTGGAATCATGTATATTACCTTTCGACCAACCTTTATACTGTCACGTGGCGATGCAGCAGAATCAGCTTGAAGACACACAATTGAAGGGTAGTTTTATTGGGGCGAACTTGTGCCCTCTAAAACTAGCACGCGGAACACGACGGCAGCAAGCTAGGTGAGCGTGGTCGATGGTCGGCGACGAGAGGGATCTCCCGATCGTCGCCCGGCACTATCTTTTCTTCAGTTCGTCGAACTTTCTAGAGACGACCGTGAGCGGCGTCTCGATAAGCCGGCTAACGGAACGTGCACACCGGTGCTTTGTGCATAAATAGGGATCGGTAACCCCAAGCAGACCGGAGTTAGACACAACACGACTATCTGCTGGCTGAAATCTTTAATAAAACAAAACTAGAAACCGTTTTGGCGACATATTTGTAGTTCTCGAGTTTCGACTTTTAGAGGACACGAAGGCGGAATTGGGGATTTAGGTGACTGTCACAGGCAGCATATTTCGGAGCTTCGGCAGGCTCAGATTACTTCCGCACAGCAAAGTCATTTTTTTTGCATGGATTCTTAAACTATTGTAAAAGCTAAAAATATTCATATGTATGTTTGTTTTTAGCTATGTTTGTAAATATTAAAACCTAGCTCCTTTAAAGGGCAACTCCGATCGAAACTTCAGTGTCAAGAAATGTGATTACAGCCGAACGAATACATCAAAGTGAGGCCATGTACTCACTGAAACCAATTTTAAAGATGCGACGAGTTGCTCTTTAGCAGGCGGCAAGCGGGTTAGCCTCTAGTCAAGGAACACAGGCGCATCACCTTTGTGACGTCAGCGTCGCGGTGGAGCTGGGGTTGATTGGTTGTACCGCGTATCGCACCACCAGTGTGACGTCATGTCGCGGCCGTGAGGCTGATGATGAGTGTTGCCATGCCTCTAGCAGAAAGTACATAATGGAATAAAACAGCGCAAAGATACAAAAAGGAAGAGACAAACCAGACAGGACATGTAGAGCGCTGACTCGCAACCACGGTGTAAGATACACTCTTTAGGTGAGGACACGGCGGGGCTGAACGCGCGGCGCGAGGAATCAGATAGTGTTCGTTCGACGGTAATCCGAAAGGCTGCATTATTCCGCGGCCGCCGTACCGTGCACTGCTGACAGTGTCGCCGGAGGCCAAAAGGCGAAACTGTGAGAGCGAACAGAATTATCTCGTTGCCATGACACCCCGGTACGACCGTGGTCTTTATGCACGAGCGACAACCTTGCTGGAGCTGCGCGTGAGCTGGGGGAGGCCGTCTTTGCCGTGCCCACGGGTCGACGAGTCATCTGCCAGCGCCGCTTGAGACCATAGTGAGAGAGAGTGACAGAAGCGAACTTTATCTGCACTGCGCGAGGAGCGCGCTGTCCTCACCTGAAGAGTATTATGTTACACCGTGCTCGCAACTAAACCTTCTTTAACTCAAAAAAAGAAGAAAAGAGAAAGGAAAAAAAAAGAAAGAAGAAACACACATTACTCCACGCACTCGCACGCGCACCTTTCGCCCATGGTAGCTGACTACGGCATGCGCTGAACCCTCATCGCTCCTTGACTTGCCACTGCTGCTGCGCTGATACACTTTTCCCTCTACTCTGGATGTGTAAGGCCTCCAGCACCTCGCGTGTCTCTTTGTCCCTGTGTCGTCCCAAGATGGTGGTGGCACTAATAAATGGCTCGCACAAGCACTCTTTGCAGTGAACCGATAGGTGTCCTCCCACTGTCGCTCCGATACAGTATACCTGTGTTCGCGGAGCCATTCATTCAGGCAGCGTCCCGTTTGTCCCACGTAGATTCGACCGCAAAAGAGGGGGATACTGTAGACTACTCCCATGACACATGGGACGAACGGCTTGACGTGCTTCTAACTACATTTGTTCCTTGCGATTCCCTCTGCCTTCGCATTAACTCTGGGGCAGATCTGGCTCATTTTTTGTGGTGCTGAGAAAGCCACTAAGATTCCGTATCAGTTTCCAACATTTTTTTTTTTTTAATTGTGAGAAGTCCTGCGTAAGTACGGGATAACTGCAGGTCGCTTGCGTTCCACATCCCGTTGTGTAGACTGGCTACTCTTTCTTTCTTCAGCAGTTTGCTTGCGACGTTTGAAAGTAGTGTCATTGGATAGCCAGCTTTCCTCAGTCTGTCAGTCTGTAGCCTGAAGCTGTCCCCCAGAGTGTGGAGGCATTATTTTTTGTTGTTGTGTTACCAAATGACATGTTCAATGGAAAGGCAAACGCGGCCATTGAAAAGATTTCAGACCGGTGAATGTGGACCTGAAGAAACTTCGAGACAGGGCAAAAGGACTTTGTGATCGCCTGGCTTTAAACCAGCTAGCGGGAAGTGTAGGAAAAGCAGAGAATGTACATCTGCAAGTGTTTTTGAGCGCCGAAACGCATAAAGAAGGGTGCCATTTTCGAGCCATTGTCACGGAAAAGAGATAATGGCAAAGGCAATTGGCCTCCTACCTACAAAACAGTTATTATCATTGAATATCAAGGACTCTTTTTAGGGTCTTCAATTCTTTGGAACTTGTAGAGTACCTCCAGGCAGGGGATCCAGAGGTGAGACACGCTTGCAGTATAGACTGGAAAGATCTTTTTTACTCCTTGCCGCACGACAGACTGCTGGAAGCAGTGAAAGGGTGCATTAAAGCCAATGGAGAGCTGGCTTTCAGAAGTCCTAGTGGACTATACCTGGAAAGGTTTTTGGAATTGTTGTTATTCTATCTGCAGTCAATGGTGGTCGGGTGGCGGAAGGGTGCTACCGGCAAAAGTCGGGTGTGTGTATCGGTTCATGCGTAGCCCCCGTCTTTAATGACATTTACCTAGGTGAAGTGGACTGTGCCATTGAAAGAGAGCTAGGCGGCACGAGTGTTATCAATATAATCCGCTACGTAGACGACTTTTTGATGTTTTTTAGAAGATCTGGATTATTAGAAACGCTGGTCGGCAAAGTGGTGGCGATATTCGATACGTGTGGGGGAGGCCTTAGGTTTATCTTTGAGGTCCCAAAAGCAAGGCTAATCCAGTACCTGGATTTTTCTCTGTGCCTAGGAGACTCGCGTGTCTGCTGGACTTACCGTCCACGATCCAAGAAAGGCATCCTCGACTGGAGGTTGGCCCACTCTAAAGTTGTGAAGAGGGGCATCGTTCTATCTTGTCTGATCTCAGCGCTCAAAACATCATGCCTCTACACTCTGGGGGACAGCTTCAGGCTACAGACTGAGAGGCTGAGGAAAGCTGCCTATTCAACGACACTACTTTCAGTCGCAAGCAAACTGCTGAAAAAAGTAAAGAATAGCCCGTCTACACAACGAGATGTGGAACGCAAGCGACCTGTAGTTATCCCGTACTTACACAAGATTTCTCACAATTTAAAAAAAAATGTTAGAAACCGATATGAAATCCCAGTGGTTTTCTCAGCACCACAAAAAAATAGCCAGATTTGCCCCAGAGCTAATGCGAAGGCAGAGGGAATCGCAAGGAACAGAGTGTAGTAAAAAGCACATAAGGCCGTTCGTCCCATGTGTCACGGGAGTAGTCTACAGTATTTCCCTCTCGTGCGGCCACACCTACGTGGGACAAACTGGACGTTGCCTGAATGAAAGGCTCTGCGAACACAGGTACTCTCTCAGAGTGACGGTGGGAGGACACCTATCAGTTCACTGCAAAGAGTGCTTGTGCGAGCCGTTTTTAGTGCCACCACCATCTTGGGACGACACAGGGACAAAGAGACACGCGAGGTGCTGGGGGCCTGCCACATCCAGAGTAGAGGTGAAAAGTGTATCAGCGCAGCATCAGCGGCGTTGTCAGGCAAGGAGCTGGAATTCCTGAAATTGACAATGAGGGTCCAGCGCGTGCCGTAGTCAGCTATACTCTGTTTCACCTTATGATGTACCGCAGGGAAAGCTATGAGCGCGAGATTCTTGTTCTAAGGCGCATCTCGGCGGCACAAGCTCTCGTGCATTAAGGAGCAGCTGCCAACGCTATGAGCTCGCGCTTCTAGACTTCGCTGCGGTACAACATAAGGTGAAACGGAGTATAATGTGTAGCCGTCGGCTTGCACGAACAGCGATCGTCGCAGTTGTTCTTCCCGCTTACTGCCTTTTTCACTTCGACACCGAGATATAAAAAAAAATAGATTTCCGCTGTGCAAAAAAAAAAAAAAAAAAGAGTTCGAGCAAGTGCACTGTTTTTTGTTTTTTCTGTTGTTGTTTTTTATTCGGAACGTGTTCCGGAAGGCGTATATGAAAATAATGTACGTATGGCTTTGGGTCTGAAGAAGGCTCGCCTAAACCCGACGCTCTGCCGACCATCTTTGAAGATAAGAAGGCAATTCAGCGCATAAATACTGAACTTAAAGAGGTTGCATTTAAAGGTTTCTATAGACAGTGTGCCCTCGCCTCACATACCGACTTCATTAGAGTGTGCATCTGGATGCTTGTATTTGGTTTGGGGTCCAAATGTACATGCAGCACATGCGTTATACTCGAATCCGCAGTTAGATAAGTACTTCAAACCCATATGCTACGGATAAAAAAAAGCATGGCGCGGGATGGTTACACAAACACGCTTTTCATGTAAGGCTCGTCAAATTATGAGGCGCTGGAGGAAACCAGCCTTCTGCGTTAAGTTCTTATTTCGAACTGTTTTTGTTCACGTTACGCCCATTGAAAAGCATGCGGAAGCGCCGCACGCACCTCGTATCGCTGCGCCGCAGTGTTCTTCCGTAGCAAAAAGCCGTCTGCTTTTATCGCCGTTACTATGGCAACGATTGCCGAATAACCTTTTCGGACGGCGCGTATGTCACTAGAGGGGTGTTAACACCCCTCCCCCTCCCTCCCCTTCCACTCTGCCCCGCCTGCGCTCACGCCGCTTCGCGGCGAGTCTGCAGCTCCTGATTACATAACTATTAAGCTTTGGCTAGCAGACGCCGCTTGGAAAATCGGCGCACAGTTTGCACAGTTGTCGCAACCATTCTTCAACCCCCATGAGTCGCTTTCGTTCCATACAAGTATTTCGCGACGAGTTTGAATAACTTACGGCTACCCAGTGGCATAGCCAGGGGTAGACTTTTCAACCCCCCCCCCCCGCAAAAAAATCCAGAGGACCCTATATCATACACATGCATTTTGAACCTTCCTCTCCCCTCTGCACCGCAAGCCATGGACATCCCAATCGCCTCAACCCGCCCTCCCCCCTTCCCCACCGAAAACAATTCCTGGTTACGCCAATGTGTCTACCCGAGGCACAACCATACACGACTCGGTAGTGTACCTAGCCCGAGCAGTTATCATAATGTACGATTTGGCATTCACTTTGTGTGCGTCTGGGAGCAACGCGAATTGGAAAATAGCTTTTGTACTTATCCCCATGACGTTCAGGACGTAGTACCGTTTCCTTCACCAGTAGAGCTCCTTCGACACGGTGGGGTCGTACTTGGAGTGCCCCTTCATTGCGACGAAGGAGCCGTTGACGCACCCGACGACTCCAGGCAAGGAATTGCGACGCAGGAAAGCTTCTTGCGTCGCCGCCCGTTTCTACGCGGTCTCGAGGAAAGCGATCCACCGGAGACCGAGCCGGCGCACGATTGCCGTAGCCACGGCGCGGACACATGCGCTGACGGTAGTCTGGTGGACAGCAAGGTGCCGGTCGCTGGGCACTTGCCCGTGATAGCTTCCAGTGGCTTAGAAACGAGGCGCGCAAAGCATCTGCTCTTCCACCGTCATCACCGTCATCAAGGTCGCGTCGGCCCTAAGCTCGTCTCAGAGCCACGGCACAATGTTTTTCGACAGCCTGTAGTGCTGGCAGAAGTCGTCATCGTCCATTCCGAACGCGTCCACGTCCGCGAAAAAACGCCGTCGTAAGCGATACCACGAGAACAAGACGTACGCCGCCCTTTTCGCTTCTCGCTCGAATTCGCCACTATTCGCCCCCTCCGACCGGGCGTGCTTTTCCATCTCGTGGCGAGTCTCTGTGACATCAGCACGACGTCAAGGGAATTCGCCGGCGAGATTGAGGTTCCCCGGTTGGACGATTCCGTTTGGGCCACAATGACGTCAGAGTCTAGAGAGTTGCCGACTCCAAGGTCAGTCGCGGCGCCGGCCAATCACGGCGGCCGGCGCACCGCCGAGTTTTCCGCCAAATGTCCAGCTTAGGGCCCCTGTTTGTTTCCTTAGGTAGCTTAGACTAAAGTCACCCGATAAACGATTTGCTACGTAGCGACAGCGATTGACGTGCCGACGCGCTCTCCCATTGGTCCGTACTACAGTTGGACGTAGTTCAACTACTCTACTTAAACTACTGTAGTTCAACTACTTTTCCAAGTAACTTGGTAACTTTCATTTACATCTTTATTTGGGTAATTTGTAGCTTTATGTAACTACATTTTTTACGTGACTTCTACTCAAATTACTAACTACTTCCGAAATCTAGTGCTAATTTTGCTCATCACAAACGTTTGAGCGCAGAAATAAATAAGACGCCGGCATATGAAGTGGCATTCCCCGAACAAGGCTCCCCCACGTTCCGTTCCCACGCGCTTATACTCGGCAGCCGTATAAACTGCATCACAGGCGTCCTTGGGCCAAGGTGGCGACGAGCAGCCAAAACATAACACCGGCGTGCACGAACGCAGGAAGAGATAGACTTGGTCGGGTATTGACCTAATCCGGTAATGCACGCAGGCGCCGCGCCTCCAGCTGCTACTGTGAAAGACGGGGGCACTCCTAGGGTTGTCGTTGTTTTCATGTTGCCTTCCTTTAGTGAGTTCTGCATCAAGCGGTTTGGGGGTTCCACGGAAGCCGCCACTGGAATGATCTCGCATTTGGGCGCCTGTTCCCATGGTCGCCTCGTCGACAGCGCATACTCCCTTGTAAAGCCGGACTCCCCCACGCACAAACGCAGACACGGACAATCCGTTCATGGTAGCACGTTCCCGCTTCCAGCTGAAACTGTACGAGCGACGATTCTTGATTATAATGCGATTAAATGCGAAGGTGCAAGCGAGCTAGACAAGAATGACGAAAATAATCCCTGGAGAAGGGGAGCAAAAGGGACAAAGGACAAACACAGCTAGGTGACTGGTGCGTGACCGAAAAAATCCGTCTGGTCCGGGTATCGAATCCGGAACCTCTCCATTACAGGTGGAGCGCTCTACCAACTGAGCTAACCAAGGGTTAGACGTGAGTAGAGCAAACGGGTTTTATCAGCTGCCACTAGTCTAACACCAACAAGGGTGAAGCTTGCAATTAAAGGTTATGATAATAATGCAATTGAATGCGAAGCTGTAAGCGAGCTGGACAAGAATGAAGAAAATAAACCCTGGAGAAGGGGAGCAAGAGGAAAAAAGGACAAACACAAATCTCCAAACACAGCTAGGTGACTGGTTCGCGACCGAAAAAATCCGCCTGGTCCGGGTATCGAACCCGGGACTTCTCCATTACAGGTGGAGCGCTCTACCAACTGAGCTAACCAGGGGTTAGACGTCAGTAGAGCAAACGGGTTTTATCAGTTGCCACCAGTCTAACACCAGCAATGGTGAAGCTTGCAATTAAAGGTTATGATTATAATACAATTAAATGCGAAGGTGCAGGCGAGCTGGACAATAATGACGAAAATAATCCCTGGAGAAGGGGAGCAAGAGGGACAAAGGACAAACACAAATCTCCAAACACAGCTAGGTGACTGGTGCGCGACCGAAAAATTCCGCCTGGTCCGGGTATCGAAACCGGGACCTCTCCATTACAGGTGGAGCGTTCTACCAACTGAGCTAACCAGGGGTTAGACGTCAGTGGAGCAAACGGGTTTTATCAGCTTCCACCAGTCTAAGACCAACAAGGGTGAAGCTTGCAATTAAAGCTTATGATTAAAATGCAATTAAATGCGAAGGTGCAAGCGAGCTGGACAAGAATGGCGAAAATAATCCCTGGAGAAGGGGAGCAAGAGGGACAAAGGAGAAACAAAAATCTCCAAACACAAGCTAAGCAACAAAAAAATTCCCAGCATGTTCATTTTTTTCGGCAATGTCATACATCTGAGAGTATTTTTAATGGCTCAGGGGATGAATCTCTTCTTAAAGAGGAAACGTTCGATCCTGCCGTAATTATTTGAAACCGAAAAAAATGAGCCGCTCCAATGCGGTTCCAAGCCATAAGTTTGTTTCCCCGCACGGCACTTCGTAGCCAGTATTTCAATTGTAGTGTTTGTTTTTCTATTTGTGCTGTTCGCGCACGGCTGCATTTGCCGTCTTGAATTAATCTCTGTAGAGCGGATATTCACTCAGCTAGAAGTGATGCTTCACGGGCAGAGAAATCGCTTTTCGATCAACTTGAATGCAGTCGAAGCCGCGACATGCGGCAGGTGTTAAGCGTACGGAGCCACGCCGTGGCGACCTCAAAAACTTCTAGCGCTCATCCCAGCGCGGCACTTGGAGGGCAATTTCTACAGGAACCATAGTATATTTAAACACCAAAATAAAGGACAGCTTTTTTTTCTATTTTACCTGTTATTTTTTTAATGCTGAAATTTCATTGTAAGTATACGTACTTTCCGTCATAATTTCCTACTGTTCAGTCTTTTCCCAGAGCGCAATCGCTCTCGGGGACCGACAGTCACATTGGCCACTGTAAGATAGGAGCTTACCGTTCAGACCAGCGTTCCAACATGACCATCCGCACGTCGATCGACTGCACCTAATACCCCAAGTGGTCTTAAGCTCTTTAATGTGAAGCGGGAGTTCAATGTGCGACAACCAGCCCCTCCGATCACGGCCCGACCAGCGGCATCAATTCCCGACAGTTTACGTCATCTCATCTTGTTGTTAAACTACTGATACGCGAACGCACCGTCACATCGGCGATAATTCCAGTCTTCTGTTCACTACGCACAACACTGCCATCACGATGTTGCTGCTATGTTGCTGACACGCAGAAATACAGAACCACGTTGAACGCCGGTTGGCACACGGCACGGGAAAAATGAACCGAACTCAGCACGGAAGGCACCCGGAGGAGCCGGCAGGAAGACCTGCCTGCCTTGGACGCAGTTTCTGCGATTTCCATAACGTCGAAAACGTCGACACAGTTCCGCGTGGTTCCGCTACTGTAGATCCGCGTGGGTGCCGAAATCAAGAGATGGTCATCTTACCCAGTATACGTAGCGCTGCTGGCATTGCTCCGGAACTTCGCTGTTTCTAGCGGCTTCGTTTGCTCGTTTGATAAAATTAGTGGTAAAAACGTCAATGCAACCGAAATGTTCTGCACGTTTGGACTATTAGACGGAATTACATGCAGGCGGCCTTCGCTGCCGCTGAAGCTCAATCAACTCAACAACATTTATTTAGCAACGTGCGCGACGTGCTCGAAAAACGAAACCGAAAGAAGATGAGTCGGGAGGGCGAAAGCTTTCTCCCGTCTGCCTGGAGAAGGAGGAAAACGTCTCGTTCCTCCCTCCTTCTTGTGTCCGCTTGGGGGCGCGTCAGTAGAAGGGAGGAATACGCGCCGTTGCTACCCTTTTCCTCCATTTTTTCTTAGAGTGTACGGCCCCTCTTTTTGAAATACCAAAAATCAGAGTTCGGTGTGATGTCGCTTCCTGGATTTGTATCCTCCCTCGGAAAACTTGGCGGCGCTCGTGCAGAGGATGATCGGCGAGTCGGGGAAGAAACCGTTTTGTCTCGCGCCGGCCCCTTCTATCCCGCCTGCTCACTCCTCCTCGGTTCGGGTCACGGTGGCAACGGCGCTTTGCTTCGTAGCGTCCGGAGCGGAGGTCCGAAAGAAAGTCGAGTCGCAGGAGACCGCAAAATTTGACTCACTGCACTGGCACGGATCGCGTGGAACTTCAAATTCGGATTTGGAAATTGTTTTTTTAATTCACAAATAATGAATTCCCAAGTTTCCAATTTTGAGGGTAATGTCCTGGCATCGTTTTCAATCGTTTCTGAATCATAAAAAAATATGATTTTGATGTGTCAGTGCCCCTTTAACTACCTTTTTTGAGTAATTTGTACACATCGCGACAGTTAGCGCGAACACGGCATCGGCGCATTCTCGAGTTTTAATTCTAAATAGTATTGGCAAGCACGAAATTTTATCGCTTACAATATAGAACTAAATGAGCTCTTTCCCTAGCAATAATAACTTCGATGACATCCCTTGGTTTCAAAGAGAAAAAAGGGAAAAACCGGCGATCGCTTGTTCGCGCTAACAGTGTCGCGCCCTGTACATGTCTGGTCCGTACCCGCGTTCCGTTTCCGGTTAGGAAGATCATAGCGTATTTGACTCGACCTCACTCTCGAGTAACGGTTTGGTACCTCGGCGTCCAAAAACCTAGCCGCGTCCAGCGTTGTTTTATCTGGATTGTCACGTGACATGATGTGCCGGAGTGGCTCGGAAGATTTCGAACAATTCATGGTGGGCGAGTTGGGAAGAACTAAGGCCCCTGTATACTGAAAGGTAGCGCAAACCATTGTCTGAAATGGGAAAGAGAAATTTCTCCTCGCCGATGCCCTTTCCCTCTCAAAAGTTCTCTTTCCCCTCGCTTCAATTGGATCTGGCGCGACACGTGACCGTTGTCTTCCCATGATCCCGCGCGATTCCGTCGTCTGCTCGAAACCAACGCCATCACTGGGCCAGGCGTAGCGGCGGCTCCGTTGTTCGCGGCCCGGCAGTAGGTTTTTTTATATTTTACCACAACCTCGGCGGCAACGCGATGCCATCATGCTGCGCTGTAGATTGCACAAACAGCATTGCGAAAGGAAAGAACCTTTTTTGTCGTCCCGACGGGAAAGGAAAATCTTCAACGGCGAAGACAATGGCTCCAACGGATCGGTCGAAAAAGTTTCGAGTGCCTCCGAGGGAAACTTTGCGAGGTAAGTCACTGTCAAACTCTGAATCGTATTACCTGTCTCTTTCGGTCTCGCCGATGAAGATCGCGTAGTACGATCATGAGACGAGACAAACACGGAACTATATTACCGGCACGAAGGACTTAGACACGTCTTTTCGCGCGTATTTGATCATAGAAACTGACTCGCTCACTCTTAGCTCGCTTGCATTGAGTCGGCCGAGTTGAGAACGATGCGTGAGAGACTAGGGTGCCACTAAAATAAAAAGGATTGTAGTGTTACCGCGTGCATCTTGCGTCAGTGAAAGGAGAGTCACCAACGATCGAGCACCTCGCGATTTTGTTTGTGCAACATATTTCCGCGATCGGTACTTCACAAATGGCAACTAAAGATATGCGATGCTGCATTTATTTTTCAGGATCACTTCACGAACGATCAGTTTGTACCAGTGATCTTGGCAAAGACTGGTTTCAAGAAACTCAAGCCATATGCAGATCCTTCCATTTTTTCACACCGACCTCTTCCGAATGTGCAATATTTTGCCTTGTAGCAATAAATATTTTCTTGTCTTCATCTTTGTATGTGATTTGTCTTTTGTGATTATTAAAACATCAATTATTCACAATAAAAAAATTGCTCTTGTATTTCAAAGGCTTTGCTGAAGGATCTCTCTGTCTTCGTTTTGTAACTCACGCAGTAAGGTACGCCCGCGGGTGTGGGGCAAAGCTTATGCGCTTTGAGAGTGAACTCAAGGGTGTACCTTGCGCGTGAGAACGTCAAAACACTAATATATGTGATAAATGAGAAACGTGCTGGCAAGGCAACCGAGCACACGCTATTTTTCATTTTAACGGAGGGGATACAAGTGAGTGTATTTGATTATTTGACGTGTAGTTTTATGCACGAGGCGCGTATACAGCAGACGTCGCATATTCCTCCGCGCGCATGTGCACAGTTGCAAGTAGTATTTGACGCTTATAAAATGTGTATGAAGTAAACCAAGCTGCTGAACTGACAAAACGATCGGTGATGCTAAAAATTACCGAAAGGTAGTGTTTTACACGCATAGTGGTGTCATTTATTTGCCTAACTCCAGCGATGCCGATTCTCCAAATGCACTTCGTTCAAGATACTAAACCGTTTTAGTAGAGCGTACGTTAAATTGCGAGCCTTGCGGGCGTGTGCCCAATTCATGCTCAAAGCGACGGCACGAGCTCCCGCTAGCAACGCAGTCCTTGCCCACGAAACTCTATTTAGACGCAGGGAGAGGTGCATTCTATCGTGTGCCTGCTCTCAGCTTTTGCTGCAATAAACGGGTAAACGAAATATATTTTCGCAGTGCATGCCGATGTTCCAAAAAACTCAACTGCTTTTTTTTATTTTTTATTAATCGTTTGCGTTTAGCGGAATTGGAGAAAGCTTGTCTTCACGCCCGAGCGATTCCAACTCTGCTCGTGCTATTATATTTGCCGATAGAGACGTCTTCCCGAACTTTATAACTCCAATAAAGGTGCACAAACGCTAGTTTCTTCATGTTAGAAAACAAAACTCTCTTTATATTAGAAAAAAAAAATCTAGTCCGCCGTATCCAATAACATGAACGGCCAGGCACCCGGTTGTGCCCGGCACACAGGCGCGCGCCGTCGCGCGCGTTGCGGGCCCAGCTCAGACATGGCGGCGGGGGGCGTGGCGCGGACATAGGGCGAGGAGGATTGCCGTCGATGGAAAGGAGGAAAACGAGGGGAGAGGAGGAATTGCGCTACCTTTCCGTATACAGGGGCCTTAGGAAGAACATGGCGGACCGCGCGCTTCCAGACGACAGGAGCGAAGGGAGGAAGGCAGGGAAGGGGGACTTAGGTACGTTAGCTTGGGCCTGCTGGCACGCCGGGAGTAGTATGACAGGCCACTGTAGTAGTATGTTTGCTGGGTAAATCCGCTCTTTTGTGGGAATAATACTCACTGCTTCTCATATTTTCGGAGAAAGCGGTAGTTTCCAATCGAGGGTTGCTTTCTTAAAACCGGGAAATATGTAGAACACATGCACACCAGATTAACTTCGGATAAACTGCCCGTCCAATAAGTTTGAATAAGAAATGGAGACGATTCAGTTATACGCATCAGTCAAATTTCTGACAAAAATATAGTCTTCTTCGTACGACTGAGCAGGCGAAACGAAACATCATGCTCATTATCCCCATGCAGATCGGGTTTCTGTATAGGAGGCCGGTCCTTAGGTCTCGTCGTTCACTTGGGACTTCACGCTACATCCTTTCTTTCGTGATATTCGCAACTTTCAGTGATCGTGGTATCGCGATGTGCGAATTGCGATCCCTAACTCCTGGATGATAGGCTTCAGAATTAAGCTCCTCGCGTACACATTTCTGACGTGAAAGAATGAAGTAATGCTCTTATATTCCTCGTATTACAGAAAATTATAATTAGGCGTCGTCGATTCAACCTAGTAATGCTGTTCTGCGACGATCATCCAGATGACAGCCATTTTGATTAAAGTCCCTTGATAAAATTCACGCTTACAAGTACCGCCAACCATTGTTGTGGAAACGCGGAAGACACGTGCCACGAGCGGGTGCTCCGCTGCCATTCTCTTCCAAGGGCCACTCTGCATTTTTCTGCCAGACAGCAAACGATTGGAACGATCTGCCCACCGACACCGTGCTCCACTCCAACTCTCCCATTTGAAGGCATTAATCGAAGAAATTTTGTGATGTTTCGTTCTGCCCTCATGTAATACCCCTTGGTTGGGGCATTTGAGGTTTAATAAATAAATAAATATCAAAATTTCAGTGCTGCGCACGGTGGAACAAATACATTTAGGGGATGACTCTCTGTCTCACGCGGCGACCACATTATGCTCGGCGCACCGAGCGCACTTCACTCGCACGGGGATCGATGGTGCCCAAGTATAGGTGTATCCACACGAGGGACCAAATCGCTGGTTTGGTCCACGGGCCGCGCATCACGTGATCTTACGTCACCGGTTTTCGAGGTCCGCCGGCGGTCCGCGGCCCGCGCTTCTGAGAAATGCCAAGCGACTTTTCTCGCCCGGACCTTGGCGGCGGACCGCGGCGTTTTTAGTATAATTGAAGCGCTAAGTCTGGCAACAAGCTGACTTTTGTTGTTTGGATTGGAATCCAAATCCAAAGTCGTTTTCTTTTGGCGCCAACTGTTGAAGACGAAGAAGACGAACCTTTTGTTGTGCGACGAAAAGAGTTGACTATGCAGACCAAGATCTTTCCTGCACATCCAGGGCTTCATCCAGCATGCCCTTTTCGGTTCACTTAAGTCCTCCTCGTCCTCAATAGTCAACGCCAGGGCCACCGCGGCCAAACGTCTCTTTCGTTCAACCTCCATCTTGGCTCCTTACAAATAGCCTCAAAGCAGCTCGCTGCATGCGTTTGGCGGAGCTGTGAGGTCGAGGGTTAGACCGGCCCGTTCGCTCTGTCGTCTGCTCTTTTGGTCCGCCGTGTGGATGCTCATTGCAGCCGGGCGGCCCGCGGGCCGCGCATCACGTGATCAATTGGTCCGCGGCCCGGTCCGTCGTGTGGATATTAAGGAGCTTCGCCCCTAAAACATGCGCGGCCTTTTGTTCCCTGTTCATCGGGCGTTGTATATAGCATTCCCCTTTCATGTGGAAGATGCTATGTGGGACAGACGGGACGGTGTCTGAATGACCGGCTACGAGAGCACACACTTTCTTTAACATCCACTGTAGGAGGTCACCTTTCGGTGCACTGTAAGACCTGTACGTGCACACCATCTTTAGAAAAAAACATCAATCATTGGCCGCTTTAAAGAAAACAAACGCGCGAGGTGCTCGAGGCGTTCACCATCTTGAGCCTGGCCGATCGCTGCGTTAGTCAGCCGTCGGTAGCTTTAAGCGAAAAAGAAGTTGCCTTCTTGCAGACATTTGACTGCGACTGAACTGTTTACCCCCTGGTGCCGTTGTCCCCTGTAAAATATTGTGCTTCATCTTTCTTTTCTTCACTTAGAATACTAGAGTTGTGAGTGCGCGCTTGTCTGTGTTCTGTGTTCCTTCCTCGCTGGTCCTCGTCTCTTTGTGCGCGTTTTTAACCATGTTCATGGAAGAGCTCGACTGCGCAGTTTCAGGTGGGGAGTAGGCCACCAGCCACTCAGGGGCCTCTGGACAGTTGGCAAGAAAGACGGCGAGAAATTCGGCGGCTCCGATTGGCCGGCGCCAAGGTCAAGTACGGCGTCGGCCAATCGCGGTCGCCAGATTTCTCGCCGTCGCTTTGCCAAGCGTCCAGCTTTAGGGCCCCAGTTCGGTGTAGATCACTGGACGCAGGCTGGTGTAGATGCGATGGAGTTGGGTACATTGGGGTGGCGAAGAGCGCTTCGGTCTTACGGTTTCTCTTGGAGTTAGCAGGACTCTCAATTTGCAGCGGGAGTTTTCGTTCTTGCTGGGCGCCAGATTTGAAAACCGTCCTTACTCCCAACTAGGTCAGGTCAGTCGCGGGGCGGATTGGCTCCGAGACGCGTCGGGAAGCAGCACGACTGGTTCTTGGAACTTTTGATGCCCAGCCGACAGCTGTGCTTCAACGTCTTCGCACTCCTCAGTCAGATTCGGTTCTCCCGCGCCGCACGCTCTCACGCTGCTTGTGTCCTTTCCTTTAGTTATTCCCACGCACACTTCTTTTTCATTCGTGTGGAATCGGCCATGACAGTGCCCTATTCACCCTTGCGAAGTTCATTGTCATTTCAGGCTGATGGCGCAAGCCCATGCTCACTCCTAGGCATTTGCGTCATGAGGGTCATCGGCAACCGGTGCAGGTGGCCGTCGCAACCCTTCCCCCTCCCCCCCCCCCCCGCCCCACACACACACACACACACTTAGGGACACCAGTACTCCTAGGTATTAAACATTATCAGTGATACGTGATGCAATTTTATATTTGGGTACTTGGGTAACCGCCAATTTCTCGGTTGAAGTTCCTATAAATTTGGCGGGAAAATGTTCTGCTATATTTAGCGGGAAAAACGTTCCACCGAATTCGGTGGGACAAGTTTTCCAAGTTTGGTGGAAAAAGTTTTCGCTAAATTTAGCGGAAAGAGTTTGCCGCCAAACTTAGCAATTCGATAGGTCATAACGTCACCGCCACGTGTGGACACGCCGTCGGCTTCGGGTCAGAGGGATTTCTTGCGTACTGCTTAGGTTCACGTGGTTCCACGAAAGTTGAATAAAAAATGGTCATGACACACCAATTGGCGATGTGGAGGAGCCGGAGACGATCGCAATGCGCCGGCTCGAACTCCGAGTTTCAGCATAGAAGGCTCTAATTGGAGTCCGAGGACCGACTCGCTTTACGTAGAATTCAGCTCGAAAGCGAAAGCTCTATTTGGTCGAGTACTGCGTCGAGTGTACAGAGGTGGTTTAGAACGCACAGGCAGGGGACGATGAGCCGAGAAGTCTGGTCGCTAGACATGCAGAGGTATGACGTGTCCGAAACTCACCGTAAGGGTGCGTGTCACGGCGACTCCAGAACTGTAATTGGAGCACTAGTGAGAAGCCTGGAGCCACGTCACCTGAGGTGTGCGCTAACTTTCCCACTTGCCCGTAGAGCGAGGAGGTGATTTCTCCGGCCCTGAGCTGGAAGCATGGCGGTGAAATTAACTACTGGGACTTGCGCAGCAAGTGTACTTACGCGGCCTTTTTGTGAATTTTACTGTGGACAGTTCTAGAAGCCATGTAAGAGTTTGAAGAGGGGAGGTGTAATGCCGCGGTAGATAGCGTGCATGTTGTGGATGCTGCGCCGGCGGGTGTGCGTTCTTTTATTACTCGATTTCACACGCGACGCAGTCGTCTCGCATGTTGGGAGCGCGAGATGTGCGATCCGGGCAGTCTGCACTCGGGCCGCATTATGGACGATATTTCCGGCGACCGATATTTCACCATGCAGTTGGATTCACCCACGATTTATTTGTAGGCTTCTCCTCATAGACGGGGCTGTATTGTTCCGGAGCAAACGAGTTGGATGCTCGCAGCTGCGTATGTAGGTCGGGCGCTCGGGGAGGGCTTGGGACACAGGCTGTTCGCCGACGATGTTGGTGAGCTAAATTTTGCTCACCCGGCGTCCGCTACTAGCGGCAGAGGCCAACGGCCGGCGCGGGGCACGAGCAATGTACGATGAAAGAAATGGCTCTGATTTCCGACTGGCTCTGAAGTTGGAACCACATCCGCACCATTGAAACTCATTTTTGTGAACACCCTATTTGCTGATGTTGGTCTGCGTTGGTAGTGCGCCTGGGCTTGCGGCGTTTGCAAGTGCGCCATATGTGTGCAGACGAAGTCGTTCACGTAGATGACGCCTTGACATCCATGTGTGGGCTTTGGCGGCGTTCATCGCTGTGCTTGTCGCTTGGAATTTGGTTTGCGACAAATAAGCAGCGGCGTGCTGTAATAGAGATTTGCAGTGCGAATTTCGCTTTTAATACTTTCTCCACTGAGTTTAGCCTTTAGATGCAGAGCCTGTAATGTGTAGCGTCAAAGTAATGCATGACTGACAGTCGTTGGTGGAACGAGCTTCTGACCATGGCGCCATTTTCAGCGCTTATACTTACGGAGCGATGCTTTCCTTGCTTTTGGAATCGACGAACAATTGCGTTCTGAGCTGTTCAGAACGCACGCTGAGCAGCTGCGATCTTCACTGCCCAGCATTTTGTAAACAAAGAGCTTCTGGACGGTGCGACCCTCAGCGTTCGTTTCTCTGGCGGGTGCTTTGCTCACTTTTCGAAAGGCCGAAAATTTATAGCAGCATGGGTTGTGAATTTGTAAGTCGTAGAAACGGTGTGTAAGAACTTTTTAGCATCAGATCACCAGTGCTAACAAAGCGTAAAAAACAACAACAGAGTGCACATTTATTAAAGGAGCTGTGCAACGATTTTAACGTTGAAAGAATTTGCATCTTCTACATTTGACTATTGTATATCTTCTCACAAAGAACAGAAAACACATCTCCTGCCTTCGAAATGTTACGATTTTGCCGCGTAATCGCGAGGAAAAAAGTTAAAATATTCCCCGACCTGCAGCCGCGAGTGGCGGCCATGAGAGCCAAGCGGCATGCCATTAATGAGGGTCTTGTACAAGATAGTAGTGAGATAGCAAATACCTGCTCGATAAAAGGTAACTTTTCTATCAATCTTGCCGTACCAACATAAATATAAATGCGTCAGAAACCTGGGATCATCGACAAAACGTTTATTATCTGGAGTTTCAATGACGCTAGCTATCCTAGGTCCACAAAACCGGCAGCTCTATCTGCTACCGCGAGCAGCCGCTATACTTCGTTTCAGCTTGGGTCCAGACGCGGCCGACGCTGCTGGCACGAGCGTGTGGCCCTAAACAGTGCCTGTAGTGCACGAGCGCGCGTGCTTGGCAGGTCGCTGGAAGCCCGAGTCGCGCTTGTAGCATCGGCTGCGTCTGGACCCAGGCTGAAACAGAGTATAGAATCCGGAGGGGAAGGAGACAGAGCCGGACAGGGATAGCCGGACCCGAATAAGACTTTCCTCCTTTCTCTATATTGTTCGCCCTACGCCCACCAGCACGTGGTCACGCGGTCGCGAGCGGATGAGTTTTCGCTGCTCGCTGATGGCTCTAGAGCACACCGTGCTCTAGAGAGAGCTTCACCGGAACCCCGCTCGACCCCACGGACGTTACAGAGCACGTGAGTCGTAAATGGTGAAGGACTTGAAAGGTACCGAAAACCTCGATATTCGTCTTGTCCATTTTTAAAATAAAAACTAGGTACATGCAGGCGAAACCTGTTTTTTGTTCTTTACTTCAGAAAGGTCGATACACCAACTTCTCAATTATTTAAGCAAAATACTGAAATTGCTGCACAGCTCCTTTAAGTATTTTATCAAAACACTAAAAATGGTTTCCTTTCGTCTTTTTTTTGTAATTCTTATATGTTTGCGTGTGTGATGATCGCTGGTATCGCCACGGCAAAGAAGAAGACGCGCGCTCTGGGAGCGCGTGCCAGAACAACGCGAATGGAGATAAAAATGGTAGCCTAAGACCGAACGCTGTCGCTTTTTGGCCATCACGTTACAATTGGTGGCAGCGGTGGGATGGCCACCGAACCTGTACACCCCGTTCTGCCGGACGTCTTCACCGGTGAGGGAAGCTTTGAGTCATGGGCAAAGCTCTTCTCCGCTTGCGCGGCAGCCAACGGTTGGGACGACGCCAAAAAGTTGGTGTACCTGCCGACACGCCTCCGAGGATGGGCCTTCCGCGTCTTCGAGCATCTTCCCGACCAAGACAAGGCCACTTTACCCGCACTAGTGAAGGCGTTGACACTTCGTTTGGCGTCGGCGGGCCAGCGTGCTGTGTCTGCGGCACAGTTTCGGTCCCGCGGTCATCAACCCACGGAAGCCCTAGACGTGTACGCCTACGACCTTGTGGACCTCTTTGGACAGGCGTATCCAGAGGTGTCACTACAGGTGGGCGACCCGATGATACGGGACCAGTTCATTATGGGTCTCCAATCCAAGCTGCGTGACAAAGTCCTCGCCGCTGACCCTGCAACATTTGAGAAAGCTCTTGAGATAGCCTCAAGGCTAACATCCATTGGGCAACTGTCTGCGGGTACGGGGACACCAATGCTGTGCGCCGCCGTGGGTAACACTTCAGAAGCCACTACACGACCCACAAGCGATCCCATTGCGGCGTTGAGCAGCAGCGTGGCCGACCTTCGCGCCACAGTGAACAGTTTCATCGAGTCGCAGAGTCACTTCCAGGATCACGGCCAAAGCTTTCCCCGCGGAAACACTCCTAGGAGGCGACTACGATGTTTTCATTGTGGCGGTACTGGCCACCTCGCAAGATCGTGTGCAAAATCTGACCAGCGTGCGCCACTGCGAAGTGAGAACCCTACGATTGTAAAATGTGGAAATCAGGGAATTGTTCCGCACCCCCAAGTAACAGTAAAGGGGAAAGTGGGCGGAATTTTCATGAACATGCTTGTTGACTCCGGGTCGTCAGCGACCATTCTACGAGGCGACAAGTGGCTTGAGCTCTCGCACGACAACCCTGACCTTGAGTTCACTCACCGAGAGGGAGTCATTGGCCTTAACGGCGCCGCCTTCGAAGTTTGGGGAACATGCAGCTTAAACATTGAGGTTGCAGATCTCTCGGTGAGCCATCCTGTCATTGTTATTCCCGGCATCCTACATGAGTTCGTCCTGGGACTGGACTTTTTAATAAAACACCGATTCCGGGTTGACTTCAGCGAAAGAAAACTCGAACGACAAGTAGAGAGCCCGTGTGCCCAGACGCAAAGAGTTCAGCTTTCTGTCACGTCGGTCCTGCCACCGAGGACCGCAACCATCGTTCTCGGGACCATTTCACCGAATACGGCAGAGTTCGGTACAGGGCTTCTCGAACCTCGCCCGGATCTCCTCGTGAAAAAGAATACCGAAGTCACCTGGAGCGTTTTGGCAGTGTCCGATAAGCTACCAGTATGTGTCATCAACCATTCCGAAGAGCCGGTCACCTTATTCAAGGGTACAAGTCTCGGAACCCTGCACGCTTTTGATCACCCTGAAGGCGAGTACTCCGCTGCTCCACTTGACAAGAGGCACGCGCAGGCGGCACGAGACAGCGTCTGCTCTGCGACGAAAAGAGAGAAATGGACACTCACCTCGCTGCAAGATGAGCTTGCCGCATCACAACACCTCCAGGGTGATCAACAAAAACTCATCGAAGGTACGCTTCTCGACTTCGAGGATATAATTTCGCAAGGTGATTGGGACTTGGGGAGAACGTCAGTTCTGACGCATTCGATCGACACTGGTGCAGCAGGCCCGATCAAAGAAGCCCCGCGCCGCTTACCTCCAAACCGCCGCGAAGTTGTGACCGCAAAAACGCATGAAATGCTGGACACGGGAGTAATTCGTCCTTCTAACAGCCCATGGGCTGCGCCAGTCGTTCTGGTGAAAAAGAAGGACGGAAGCTTGCGCTTCTGCGTAGATTACCGTCGGCTGAACGAGGTCACACACAAGGACGCATATCCACTACCAAGGATCGACGACACTGTCGAAGCCCTGAACGGTGCTAAATATTTCAGCACCATCGATCTGGCGTCAGGATATTGGCAGGTGGAGATGTCGACGGGGTCTCGAGAGAAAACCGCGTTTGCCACACATCAAGGACTTTTCGAATTTAATGTCCTTCCATTTGGGCTGTGTAACGCTCCTGCGACGTTTCAACGGTTGATGCAAATGATCGTGGGAAAATTCGACTTCTGTCTTTGCTATCTCGACGATCTTATCATCTTCAGCAAAACGGAAGCCGAACATGTCATGCACCTTCGACAAGTTCTGAAGGCGTTGAGAGATGCAGGTCTCAAGTTGAAACTTTCAAAGTGTCGCTTCTTCAGCAACAGCGTTTTGTACTTGGGCCACAAAATTTCGGCTACGGGAATCGGAACCGACGAGACGAAAACAGAAAAGGTCTCGAAGTGGCCACAGCCTTTAAGCGTCGAGGATCTTCGCTCATTCTTAGGACTTGCCTCGTACTACCGGAAATTTGTTGCAAACTTTGCCGGCATCGCGGCCCCTCTTCACAAATTGCTGGAGAAGCAAGTTCAATTCGTCTGGACACAACAGTGCCAAGACTCCTTCGAAGAGCTCAAACAGCGCCTCACAAACTCTCCAGTTCTGGCGTTTCCAAATTTTGACCTACCCTTTATCCTCGACACGGACGCAAGTGAAAACGGTATCGGCGCGGTACTATCCCAAGTACAGGATGGGAAGGAGAGGGTAATCGCCTACGGCAGTCGTACCCTCACGAAGCCTGAACGCCGCTACAGTGTGACCAGAAAAGAAATGCTGGCCCTGGTTTATTTCGTCCGTTACTTTAGGCACTACCTGCTTGGACGGCGATTCACCTGCAGGACGGATCACAGCGCGCTTCAATGGCTACACAGCTTCAAAGAACCGGAAGGCCAAGTCGCCCGCTGGATTGACCAACTCAGCGAGTATGACTTCATCGTCTCGCATCGGCCGGGAAAGCAACATGGTAATGCAGATTCGTTGTCCCGACGGCCTTCCCCGGCGAATGAAGGCCAACATGTCGCGCTCATGACAGTTGCACAGTCTTCATTCACCATGACAGACCTTCGAGAAGAACAACGACGTGACCCGCAGCTTTCGCCCATCATCGACGCCCTGCTTACAGGCACGCCGGCAAGAGAGATTCGTCGATGCAGCGCGGGAGTGCTCTTTCGCAACCGGCAGAAGCTAAGGCTCGTCGACGGCTGCCTCATGTGGGCAAAAACACCAGAGTCAACACCCGTTCCCGTGATCCCCGAGGCATGGATACCGCTGACCCTTGACTCCGTTCATGATGCACCGGGAGGCGGGCATCTTGGGCGCGCCAAGACACTGAAGAAGGCCGCAGAAAGGTTTTTCTGGATTCGAATGGCACCAAGTGTAGCCGACTGGTGCTCGAGATGTGTTAAGTGCTCCGCTCGTAAGGCACCAAACCCCAGACCACGAGCACCACTGATTCAGGAAGCGGCCACCTTCCCTTTTGATCGCGTGGCTATTGACATCACTGGTCCGTTCCCAATGACAGAAAGAGGCCACAAGTACATCTTGGTGGTGAGCGACTATTTCACTCGATGGGTTGAAGCGTTCCCTCTGAAAACTCAAGAAAGCAAGGAGGTCGCCAACAGCCTCGTCCACAACTTCTTCAGTCGCTACGGGATACCATCAGCACTACACTCTGACCAAGGCAGAACTTTCGAGAGCAACGTCTTTCAAGAAATGTGCTCAATTCTGGGCATACGAAAGACAAGGACCTCCCCTTACCACCCCCAGTCGGACG
Organism: Ixodes ricinus; assembly: GCA_037355805.1. Lineage (NCBI taxonomy): Eukaryota > Metazoa > Arthropoda > Arachnida > Ixodida > Ixodidae > Ixodes > Ixodes ricinus. The sequence continues at coordinate 8,173 of JAZHYW010001635.1, read as the reverse complement.
GATTGGTCGAGCGATTCAATCGCACGCTGATGAACAGCTTGAGTGCGTACGTCAATGAGACACAGACTGACTGGGACATCAAGCTCCCTCTCGTCATGATGTCCTATCGCTCGAGCGTGCATGAGTCGACTGGTTACAGTCCTTATTATCTGCTCTTCGGTAGGAACATGAATATCCCAGCTGACATGCTACTCGACGTGCACGGCCACACTAACATGGCGTCGATGTCCGGTTACGAACAACACGCATCGCGTCTACGGACATCATTACAAAAGGCTCGCGACCATGCAATCGTGAACGACATGAAAGCAAAGGATGCACAGAAGCGCCACTACGACAGCACGATCAGCGAAGAAGACTACAAACCTGGCGACAGAGTTCTTCTACATTCACCCGCTGTGCCGCGAGGACAGTCCTCAAAGTTATATTTGCCATGGTTGGGTCCATATGTAGTCCTCAAGAAGCTACCTAACAACGTGTACAAAATCCAGGAAGAAACAGGAAAAGAAAGCGGCGGGTTGTACACCACAACCGTTTGAAGCGGGTAGCCGATGGGAAGGAGCCAGTCTTGTTGCCTGCCAGGACGTTATCACACGTCACGGATAACAACCTGCCTCCACCTGCACCTGCACTCAAAGACTTCCCGGATATAATAATCACAGAAAACGAAAATAATGACCCGGCTCCTATTCCCCCAGCAGTCCCCGACTACCCAGACATAATAGACCTTGAAGGTGATGATCAGTACTTCGATGCGGTCGAACGTCTACCACCGGTACAAGCAGCCGAGGATCCGCAACTGGCCGACGCTCTTGAGAACCCACCGCTGTTAGACATCCTCGACAACGAGCTTCACGTCGACGACCAAGCAGAGGAAAACGGGGACCAGGGCACCGACGGAGGCCAGCACAATACGCCGCCAGCAAACGATGCCGACCTCCTGGACGACGATCAACTTCCAGTCATTCTGTTGCCCCCGATGACGTCACTCCAACGGACTTGCCCGTAGACGTGCCACAGCAGGCAGAGCCAGAAAAGCGATACATCCTTCGACCACGAGAAACATTGAGTCGACCCGCGCGGTATCGCGATTGAGTGCCCCTAGCGTGAGAAGCCTAGTGCCGGGACGGCAACTTCCTCGTGAAGGGGGATAGTGTGATGATCGCTGGTATCGCCACGGCAAAGAAGAAGACGCGCGCTCTGGGAGCGCGTGCCAGAACAACGCGAATGGAGATAAAAATGGTAGCCTAAGACCGAACGCTGTCGCTTTTTGGCCATCACGTTACACGTGCAAAGTGAGCGAGCTTGCGGAGAGGCGGGGCATTTCCGAAGAAGTGAAGAGCGCTCCTGTACAGCATTAAGCGACGCTCAAATGTACGTGACTACGCAATCGCCCGTAGTGTTGAGCTACATTTGTGCCAATCAAAGCGTGCACTGCACGCGCCGTAGCTTGACACCGGGCGCGGGCGAGATTGGATTTGCCGGTTAACGTCACACGATTTTCTTGCCATCTAGAGAATTCGTCTGAATAAACGCAGTGAAAAAAGGCTTGAGCTACATCTACCAGCGTCTTAGGAGTTGTGAATGCGGAAATACGCAAGCCGCTCTTCGCTGCCTTCTTTAATCTGTGGCGTACAATGGGCTGACCTTGGACGTGGAACGGTGGAGCTGCTGCCTCGCGGACACGCAGCGCCATCGGGTGAGAGATCGTTCAAACTGTCGTGTGCCTAGCGGCGCGAGGAAGGAACAGACAGCAACGTAGTTTCCAGCAGAACGAACCCCTTTGTTTATTTCATGCGCCGTATATAATGTCACGCGCCGTACAACCGATAAGAGGTGAGCGAACGCGGTGATCAGTGATAACACAAGAGTGTGATAACACAGTCAGGATGACAACACACAAACTGACGCGCAGTGGCCAATGGGAGCCTCGTCGACGCGCGCCAGCCAATGGGACCGAAGTGTAAAAGGTGCCGTAGGCTGGCTTTGCGCGTGGTCTCATTAAGGTGCCGTTTTGCGAGGTTTCAAAGCTGATGACGTCGGCTCGCTCCTTGAGACAGTTGATGCTTACCAGGGTGTCGAACCGAACCCGAACCCGAACCGAAAACCGGATGAAAACCGTTATTTTTGACCGAACCGGAACAAAACCGAAACCGAAATCGAACGCTTCATACTGAACCCGAACCGGAACAAAACCATAATCTGATATGGCGGTTACCGGTTCAACGAAAAAGGTTCAGGGCCACTTGTGTCAATAATTGGTCTAAATGGGAAAAGTTGAGGGCGCATTTTTTCTTACGTTGCCAAGAATAATCCTGCGTACTGTGAGATATTTTTAGGTTTCGTTTTTATTGCATACGTAAGAAAAAATACATCATCGTCTGGAGAGCTTCAACTTTACTTGTTTCTTGGATTGACCCTGGTGGCGCGGTAGCGGCGGCCGCGATTTCAAAGCACCGCTTGGCCGCTTGGCTATGAAATGTCAGTGTGTCCGGAGAGGATTGCGGCACTCTAAGCACGGAGGCCTACGCGTCCGCGAATGTTTGACCTCAAGATGGACCGCAGTTGCAGGCGATGACCCATTTAGCCAATCGAGCACCGAGAGCGCACCACGTGACCTTCCGCTTGAGTGCAGCGATACGCTAAGGGAAGCTGGGACCGCGCTGCATCGGCAATGTAGTTTGTAGGGTCGCCTGTGGTCCATATAAATGAAAAACAATATTTTCTTCAACGTTTACCTTACAAAAAACAAAAAAACAAAAAAAAACATGGGCAGTCGGAGACAAGGTTACTCGGCGATGATTTGCCGACGCGCTGCGCCCTGGAAGTTTTTCTTATACTTTTTTTGTAGGTTTGTCAGACAGCAAGGTCCGCATGTCGCCTGTTCAACCATTTTCTCATTTTTGTTTCAAGTCCTCTTTCATCGCCTTCAACTGAGCATTCCAAGAACGTCGTTCGCTGTGGAAAGCATTATCAAAACTTTGTTCGGTGGTCTGACAGTTTCACATGTGAGTACTGTTATAATATTATGACAGACTTAACGTTAACAATCCATGCTATGTAACTGGTTCTGAGTCCCTCAGACCGGGTCATTTGCATAGAGCGTTGTTTGCGATAAAAAGTCAAAGTGACTAGACAAATCATCGCCATCAGATCTTTAGAACAGCGTTTTTCCGTCAGAACCTGGAAGCGCTGTTAGCGCTGTCAAGATGTAGTCCCATTTCATTATACGTGCGTGCTTACGTGCCCGGTCATTGACACATCGGCCAGACTGGCCGGTGTATACACGACCACAGCTTAACGGGATTCAATAAACTACCTCCACTGCGCACTCGACGTCCCTGTTTCTGTGTTTTACGGCACATTTGTTTCCTCTCGTTCCCCTGTCAGCCACTTAGGGGCATAGCTGTGACATCTTACTGGGCGCTGAAAACAGGTAGCATGTATAAAATAACACGTGTGTTCAGAGAAATACAAACAAAAACATATAGAGGGCAAGCATTCCCGCTAGATACCTTTTTACTGTTTACAAAATCACAGCCCGGCCTGCGATCTTCACAGCTCAGCACGTGCGGGTTTGTCACTTCGGAAAGCGAGCAAAGCGCGCGCGATGCGCCCGAACACTAAAGATGGCACCGGCCACAAGCTCTTTTTTGGAAAGGTCTATTGGAAACGTGCGCGATCGAAAGCGTCGCTCTGATCGGCCTTCCACGATTGGCCGAATGCTGACTATGACGTCAGCAAAGGACTTCTCATGGACGGAAATAAGAGGAACGTGAGGACTTCAATTTTCACGGGGTTGACAGTGTTGGTTCAAGAACGCTATGATTTCAAGCTTCCGCCATGCTAATTACAAACACCAGTCGAACTTTTGTTCGCAAGGCAATGACGTCACGAAAGGTAACCGTTCGAGGGCGCCACCGAAACATCTCGCCGCTAATAGACCCATCCCGAGAAATACGCCCTCTTCTGGCAGAGTTTGAAATACTGCGCGGCTGCAGTACGCAAAAGACACCATAAAAAATGGAAAGCAACAAGTAATAGCATTTGCCACATTAATGGTGTCTTTTGCACGTCACTGTGCAGGTTTTTATATCTACCTGAAGAGGGAGTAGTTTTAGGATGGGTCTATTGCAACCATCTCATGCACAGAAAAGGCCGCAGGAAGTGCTTGGTCAATATTCAAAGCTCGAGTTAGGAACGGGTTCGAACCGGTTCGCGCTCATTAAAACCGGTAACCGGAGTGATATTATGTGCACTATCCTAAACCGGAACCGAACCGGAACAAAATACAATGCTACTGAACCCGAACCCCAACCGAACCGAAATAATGACCGGTTCGACACCCTGATGCTTACACATTAAAATCAAAACCTTAACATTAGAATTTCGACGTCATCGCAATAAGATCAAGTGCAGACACAAATTGAACATGAGCGCAGCGTCAGCGTTCTGCTGGAACGTTGACGCTGCACCCGATGCATTGGCTGTCCAATCAACGCGTCGAAAGACGCTCTGCTGAGCGTCTCGTACACAAGACGAGAGTATACCACCGCTTCGATTACTCTTCGAAGCTCACTGTTCTCGTAGACCCTTGCGTTGTATCTTGATCCGTCGTATCATGCGGTGAAATTGTTCGATTTGTTTGAGAAAGGTGGGGACCCATACTGTGCTGCGACCGTCCTGCTGGAAGATGAAGCCGAGGATCCTAATGTGGGGACGGCGAGGTACAGGGTCCTGACCTTGAAGGAGCTTGATGAGGTTCCTGTACACACTGGTTCGTTTGGTGTTGTCGTTGACGACGACAGTGAACTCTGATTTTCCAGGGAGCAAGTGAGTCCGATACTTGTCACGTAGGCGTTGATGACATCGGGGTCACTCTGGAGAATGGACTCTTATTCTCCTGGGTTCCCGGCCATGCACCAGAGAGTGACGTCATCCGCGTAGATGGCGTGCTGGAGACGGGGAAAGCTACCAGTTTTCCAGAGAGGCTCTTCATACCGAGGTTGGAAAGGGTCGGGGAGAGTATGGAACTTGGGGAGTGCCTCTCGACAGTGGATATGGGTCGGAGGGTTTTTCATCTGGGCCAGGGATACGGATGGTGCGGTCTGTAAGAAAGTTCTTTTATATAGGTGAAAAGGCGGACTCCTGGACGGGTTTTCACCAGGTTGGTGAGTATAGTAGCGTGATCTACATTGTCAAAGGCCTTCTTGATGTCAATTACAACTGGGTTGGGCCGTACTTGGAAAGGTGTAGACGTCTTCCTGTATCCTGCGCGCCACGTCCTGGGTGCTCACGTGAGAACGGAAGCCCCCATCATGGGATCAAAGTGGTTGTGGTGTTCAAGGTGCCAGTTGAGGCGATGTAGGGCCATCTTTCCCTTAGCTTGCCAAGGCAAGAAGTCATAGATATAGGACGTAGATTAGTGATTGTCGTGGGTGGCTTGCCGGGTTTGGGAATGATGATGACATTGCCTTCCTTCCATCTGAGGAGGGGGATGGTTACCTTTCTTCAAACCCCGTTGATGTGTTCGAGGAGTTCGGTGATCTTGTTCTCGCGGAGGTTGCGGAGTATTCCGTATGGGATTTCGTCGAGGCCCGGGGCTGTTTTGCGTTTTAGTTGGCCCAAAGCTGAGCTAAGTTCCGCCAAAGTGAAGTCAGAGTTAATGCCTTTGTCTGGTTCCTCTACTGGCGTGTCTGGGTATTGTAGGTATTGAACGTGCTGCTGCGAGAGGGTGTAGAATGCGTTTCTTATCTGTTCGGCGACTCCAGAGGGGATCAGGTCAAGGGCCATTTGGAGCTTTTGGAGTGTGTGCTTGGGTCGTGTCTGGCCCAGGAGGGTGCGCATTATTTGCCAAGCCTTAGTTGTATGAAGTCGTCCATTCATGTTATCTCATTTCTGTAGGCAGGTTTCCGTGGACAAGTGGTCCACGTATTTTTGGGCCTCGTTTGTGAGACCGGAAACCCTGTCCCTGAGTCACGTGTTCGTTTTTGTCGTTTCCACGATGTAATTGCCCGACGGCGGAGCCTTCAGAGTTTGAGGAGGTATTTGTCCACGCAGGGGTGGTGTTCCGTTCTGCGGACGTCGCTGGTGCGTGATTGGACGGCTTCCATTATGGATTGACACCTTGTGATGGTGTCTAGTGTGGCCGTATTAAGAATTTCAATCACTTGTGCTTTGGGCCAGTTCATAACCTTGGTGGAGAGGGGGAGGTTCCCTTGCGGTGGTTTTCCTTCTGGGGGTCAGGGCGATTTGGAGAATATTGTGATCGCCTCCCAGGGTTTCCTCCGTGTTTTCCCAACACGCATGCAGGGTGCCGCGTATCCGCGTGAGCTCCGGTTTGGAATCTGACCCTTGCCCTGTGCCCTGCCGCGTATGGCTCGACGTGTCGTTTAGTAGAGTGAATTGGTTAAAGTTTGCGAAAGCGACTAGCCTCCTCTCTAGCGGGGACGTCCTGTCGTGATCCCAGTTCAAGCGCGGACACTTGAAGTCACCCAGGAGGAGGAAGGTGGAAGAGTTCTTGGCCTGCTTGGTGACTGTGCTGAGCGGAGGCAGACAGGAATGGGTCCTGGGTGGCACCCAGTAGAAGGTTACAATCGTTACGCGCTGATCCTTGAACGTGGAGTATGTAATGACATGTTCCTGTGTGGCGGATTTGAGGTGAGTAAAGTGGGTCTGGATAGTGGGGAGGCTCTTCGGAAGTAAGTGATGGTTTTGATTGGAGGAGAAAGAGGTGTCTGGAGTCGCCTGTGTTTTTGGTTAAAGCTGGGTTGCGTGTACCGGTCATATCCTGTGAGGGGGAAATCCCCGTTTGTTTCTTGCAGGGTTATGATATCCGGTTGGACCCCAGTGTAGCGTATGTACTGTAGTAAAGGGGCCTTTGCCTATGGATAAGCACTTGTTTATTTCACCTTACGTCGAAGGGAAGACAGAGACGAGCGCAGCAGGCGCGATACAAATTTTGGCGTTCGAAGCAGCCACTAAAAAAATGATGTACCAGTAAAGCAAAAAACAAAAAACCGCTTTTGTCTAATCTTTTTTAGAGCGCAGCTCTTAGGCGCTTGTTTCCGGCTTGAACGATGTCGCCGTCGCTGTCGCCGTAACCGTGGGTTCACGGGACCCCCCCCCCCGCGAGGTCACGTGACCTCCCCTGAGGTCACTTAACTCCCTAAGGTCACGTGACCTCAGGGGGCCACATGACCTCAGGGGGGCACTTGGCCGCCGTGAGACCACGTGGCCCCCGTGGCGGAGTAGCAGGCAGGATGACGAGGTGAGGAGGACGGAGGAGGGGTATACCTCCTCTCAGCACCCTTCCATCCTCCCCCTCAAGAGCTGCGCTCTAATTCGGCGTTGCAGGGAGTTGTAACGGCTTTCCGGTCCCACGGTGGCCATCTTGAACAAGCCATTAGTTCAACCACTAGATGGCGGCACTCATCCGTGTGGCCAGAAAACAGGCTCGTGGCAGTGCCGTTCCTCCTCGGCTCTTAATTTCCTCCTTTCTGCTGCTCGCCCGTGCACGTTCAGCGCTCAGCGCGTGCTCCCGCTGACACAAATGCCAGCAAACGTGCCAGTGGTGCTAGCAGTGCCCAGTTCGCACAGAAGCGGAGCCCAGCTAGCTCATCGACCCGATCGAGAGTGCCTAGCTGGGCAAAATTTGTTCTTTTATACTGGCTTTGTTCCGCGCTGCCGGGTTGGCAAAGCGATTTCGTTAGTGACTCACAAGCCAGTAGCTATCGTTTTAACTATTTAAGAATTAAAAACATAGTCAATCAATCAGTGAAGAACGTAATCAAAAGTTAAAGAAGATATATAAGACATGCCTTGTCAGCATTTCGTGAATGAAAGAGCTTTCGCACGACATAAACGTTTAAATTCATTTTCGCTGTAAGTCAGAGCGCAGCCGACATAACAGGTCAATGAGGCCAATCAAGCAGAGCCAGAAAACACTATGTCACGGAGCTCAGCGTCTTATAGTGCGTTTTTGTCCCCGGTCAAAGCAATCAAGCGCAAACCATGCACCATGGACTTGCGCTATTAGTATGCGTGTTTGTGCTAGTGTACAGTCGGCACGGAATGAAACGCGAACAGTGGGTGCATGGTTTTCGCTAGATGCTGCACCACCTGAACCAGATGAGAGCTGCAAGAATATGGCTCCTCCTTCGGTGTGTTAAGA
>JAZHYW010001634.1:0-129207 GCA_037355805.1 Ixodes ricinus | reverse complement strand
CCTCCCCACAATTTGTTTACTGTACAACTCTTCTGCAGAGTTAATATACAACTGTTACTGTTTCTACTGCACGCTTGCATGTATTTTGTAATGTCTGTACATTTATGTCTTTCAGGCAGGCCATCTTCTGATGCAAGTCATCCTGACTATGTCCCTACACTGTTCCCTTATCGAGTTCGAGGGAACCTCGAGCAGAAGATAGCACGGTACCAGCGTGCTAAGAACAAGCATGCGCCAAGTGGCCCGCCTGCAGTGGACCCTGGCCGTCCAACAGTCACCATTGAGAGTGTGGACCACGAGGACAATGTTGAAAAGGCATGTGACGCAATGACAGAAACAACGCTTACTCTGCAGGACATCTCAAACCAGATTTTGGAGAACAAATCATTAAAAGAGCGCATCATTTGTTTGGAACAGGACTTGGCAGTCGCTAAAAAGAAGATTGCTGAGCTTGAGGAGGAAAAGAAGCCACGCAACCTCCCGGAAGTTACCAAAAGCATGGTCATGCAGTCTGACAAGACTGTGAAGTTTTACACGGGGCTAGTGTCTACAGCCATGTTTAATGCCTTGCTGCAGTTTGTGCTGTCCATCTGGAATCCACCAAACAGGACATGCCTAGATCCAGAGCAGCAACTGATCCTAGTGCTCATGCGACTGCGACTAGGTCTTCTAACACAAGACCTGGCATGTCGATTTGGCATCTCAGCATGCACTGTAAGTGTAATTTTCCACTCGTGGCTCGACGTTTTGGCAGAGAATCTCAAGAAGTTCATTATCTGGCCATCTCGACGGTCAATTCAAACCCATCGTCCACGAGCATTTCGAGACCCGTTATTTGACCATGTCAGGGGAATAATTGACTGCACGGAAGTATTCATCCAGAGACCAACTGTAATGAAGGCCAGAAGCCAAACTTTTTCTAGCTACAAACACCACAATACCATCAAGCTGCTTGTTGTGGTATCCCCGTCAGGAGCAATCACATTTGTTTCGAAAGCCTGGGGGGCAGGGTTTCCGACAAGGAGCTAACCTTGCACAGTGGGCTACTTGACATGGTTGAAGAGGGAGATGTCTTTCTTGTCGACAGAGGGTTCCGTTGTGAAGACATGTTTGCAGCTCGAGGCGCAACCCTTTTGATGCCCTCACTAACAAAGAAGCGCACCCAACTACCTGGAGCTGAAGTTACTGCGTCAAGGAAACTCTCCAGCGTCCGCATCCATGTTGAGAGAGCAATACGAAAGCTGAAAGTTTTTCGATTATTCCAGACTGAGCTGCCAGTAAGTTTCGTAAAAAGAGCCGGCGATGAAGGCTACGTGACCATTGACAAGATAGCAGCGGTGTGCGGCGGGCTTGTCAACCTGCAAACTCCTCTCATCAACAGCCGCTAGGAAAACTCGTGAGAACAGCTGGCAATGAAGGCAACCATGGACAAGTCAGCAGTTGTGTGTGGTGAACTTGTCAACCTGCAAACTCCTATCATCAACAGCCGCCAGGAAAGCTTGCGAGAACAGCCGGCATTGAAGGCTATGCAATCATGGACAAATTAGTGGTTGTGTGTGCTGAGCATGTCAACCTGCCAACTCCTATCAACAGCCACAAGTGCATGGCTGTGCATCACTGAATGTTTTCATTGCAAAGTAAGAAACACGTGTTGAAGTGTGAAGTCAGTGTGCCTTATAATGATTTCTTGAATGCTAGACTGCATTGATCGGTAAATACAAGCATTTTTATTACGCTTACATTTGGTTGCTGGGTGCATAATTTTCTTGACTACTTATTAAATGTGACAAATGAAAGTACAAAGTGAAACACAGACGAGATAAGACACACGTACGACAAGGGCAGGCCTGCGCCTGTTCATGTCGTACGTGTCTTATTTCGTCCGTGCTTCAGTTTGTACTTTTACCCTTTTAAATTACATAAACTAGACCCAACCAAACTTTTTGCGACAAATTAAAACTGAACTCAGACTGCCAACTTGACAGGCTTTGGCTTTTTTGTAATTTAAGTCCCTCATGAACATAATATTACAAAAGATTCACTGGTATTTTGCTGTACATGCTTGTTCGTCAAATTGTTCATGACTTTTTGTATGTGTATAGTACATTCGAGGCACTTTTGCGCTGTAAAAATAACTTATAAACATACTTGACTAGTAACATCAGAGCCGAACAGCGAAAAGATATTCTTAAACTTTTAATTACATGCAGCACCAAAAGAAAAAAGTCCGAACAAGTTGTGCTGACATTTAGTTGTCGCCATGCAGTATGGCTGACAATTTGGCATGCAGTGCACACCCATGATCTTGGTGTGCGTTTAAGTTTTACACACTTCAGATGGAAATTGTTGCAACAAAGTGAACATTCAAGGCTATGCAACTTAATTACATGCAGCAACACCAAGAAAAAAATAAGCTCAAACAAGTTGTGCTGACATTTAGTTGTCGCCAGTATGGCTGACAATTTGGCATGCAGTGCACACCCATGATCTTGGTGTGCGTTTAAGCTTTACACACTTTAGATGGAAAATGTTGCAACAAAGTAAGCACTCAACAACACGGCCAGACCTAGCGCCATGGCAGTGGCATGTTGTCCTCGCACATTCCATTTGCTTGAAGATTCGCATGGACTGCAGTTCTGGAAAGATGTGGTTAAAAAAAAGCTCTCTGCTTTAAGTTTTGCAGCTGCCCAGAAATTCTCATCAAAGGTTATAACCTCAATATTTACAGGAGGTCCCGTAAAAACAGCAAAGTATGCTCGACGGAGCTTCGTGGCCGCCATTTCTGCTTGTACTTGGGCATAATAATCGTGATCGTGCCTCAGTTGCAGGTTCTCATCCAGATAAGGTAAACGCTTAGAAGTTTTAGTGAGGGAAGCACCTTTCATTGATGCAGCACACTTGACCTCCAGGACTGCCTTCTCGCAGCATGCACAAGAGACAATGGCATCGGGAGATGCAGCTAGAAAGGGCAGGCTTTCTACAACAAACAAACCACACTCACTTAGTTGCAGGCCTTTATGTTTCAGGGACTCCTTTGCAATGAATGCTCGTTTAGCTTCTGGTTCTTTTTCGGAACCCCAACGGAGGTTTGAAACACGAGGCGCCTCTATATACCCCATAACCTCCGCCACAAGGCCATCGGCACCACTCTTGCATGTAGCCACACGACCCAAGACAGACGCTGTTATTCTGCCCTTCCGTTCTTGCTTCCATCTGAGGGATTTTGATTGCCCGCGAGTGGCTTTCTCGATCTCAGTGCAATGTGCAGCTGTTAGCCGAACTTCCTTGGCTGCTTTTAGGTCCATGCTTTGGTAAATACCACCAAGTGGCAACTGTGAGGGCGTCTCCTTGCGCTTGGCCGGTCTCTCTGGTTCTTGGTCAGCTGCTTCAGGAGCGGAGTCCGTTTCCTCGCTGTCCGTGATCGAGCTCAGCAGAAGCGTTTTTGGGGCTAATGCCTATGAGAACAAAAACTGGATTAAAGTTAACATGGTTGGTGACAATGCGTAATGCAAACATCACTGGCCAACCCCCTAACTGGGAGTTTGGGGGATGAACCCCGGATTTTAGTGTAGTCATGCACAGTTACCCAGTCAGGATATTTTGGATGGCTAGACACAAGACACTGGACTTACGAGCTGAAAATAATTTTTTTTTCGATTGTCTCACCTTTATTTGGTGCATGAAGCCGCGAACTTGTTCGTCTGTCCATGTCGGTACAGGTCCCCGTGGTCTCGGGGCAACTTGAATCACAGCCTGTCCTACCTTTGGCTTGAAGAATATGATGTCGCTAACTGGTGCTGCCTGCATGCAATTTAGCAGTTAGTTCTTGCAGTTCTGAAAAAAGACTGACGTGACAGAGCAAAAGTGAAGACTTTAAACCATGAAAGGCTTACTACACTTTTTCTTGACACCTCTATCCACCTGCATGCCACATCGGTCGGTGATGGGTTGTTTAGCCCGTACTTGACAGTTGCTTCAACGCTGAAGAGTAGAGCAGCAACGTGAGTACAGCATTCCCCCAGGCTGAAAACCACAACAGCATAAGCATGATTTATTAAGTACCCAGAAAATGCAAGCAAAGCATGAAGCTCCATGTGTTGTCGAATGTGACGAGCATAACACCATAAAAGCGCCCATTAGATTAAAGAAAATTCCGTACAACTTCGAAGAACTGCATAGCATCAAGTTCCATGACATGGTGGCAATTTGTAATTACATATACTTATACTTATGCAAAGCGAATCAAAATGATTACCACTATGTAGATACGTGCGGCCTGTTTGCCAATGATACATCCGAATACCTTAGTCGAGCAGTGTTTTTGTAAGTAAACAGCGCTCGCGTTTTTTTTTTTTTTACGCAATTCTGGAGGGAAATTGGAAACCCGGACACTTGTAGCTATCTTTAGAGTCGCACGAGATCGAACAATGGAGTAGGAAATCGTGAGTTTTAGTAGATCGTGTCTACAGGAAACGACATTGCTAGCGGGAGATCGCGCTCCCACTTCGAAGCACGTTTGAAGCGCACGCCCGGAGCGTTAGCGGGCCTCCGAAAACGATCTACCAAATGAAGTACTTACCCGGCCATGCACGTGCAATGGGCACAAGTAACAGTTCCATCGTCCTTGACAACGCACCACGGTTGGTATGCTTTCGTTAGCGTTTGACTGGCCTCGACAGTTGCCGCAATGACGACGATGCCTTCCCCACGCTTGCCTGCCTTGAACGACACAAGCCGCTTCACTTTTCCACTCACAAAGGCGTTGTATGCTTCGCCCATCTTGTGGCTTTTGAACTGTTCCTTGGTATAAAAGCACACTCCCTCCACGAGATACATGAAGATGTCTGCTGCCGTGACTGGGGGAAGTTCCTGGAGTCCGAAGAAAAGCTAAACCGTACCAGATCACCGTCCAGCGGGTCGGGCAGCTCTTGGCCTCTGAACGACAACTTCTCTCGATACCGATTCTGTGCCTCGATGTCAAGCCCTTTAAAATAGTTACTTGACATTTCCGTAGGCGAAAGGGTAAAAACTCTGCACACTAAAAATTATCACGCCGGTCAAAACATCGGCACCCCAGCTCGTACGCACCATTTGAAAACCACGCGGAAAAAAACCGGAAATACTTCGACCGGAAGTCGCGGGGGGTATCCAATCAGCGTCAAGCGCCGCTTGTTTGCAAACACCGAAAGCGTGTATATTGAGCCTCGATCAGGTACTGAAATGTTACGTCTAGGTGCCTGATTTTGATTTGATTTGAATTCGTCCGTTTTGTGGCCTTTTTATCATATATTGGAGCCAGATTCGGTACTCAAATGTTACGTCTAGGTGCCCTGGATTCTACTGATTTTGACCCGTCCGTTTTGTGGCCTTCATCATATAAGTATTGGGAGCCAGATCAGGGTACTCAAATGTTACGGCTCAGGTGCCTGATTCTACTGATTTTGACCCGTCCGTTTTGTGGCCTTTTTTATCATATATTGGAGCGTCAGATCTAGGTACTCAAATGTTACGTCTCAGGTGCCTGATTCTACTGATTTTGACCCGTCCGTTTTGTGGCCTTTTTATCATATATTGGAGCCAGATCTGGTACCTGCGTCATGTTACGTTCAGGTGCCTGATTCTACTGATTTTGACCCGTCCGTTTTGTGGCCTTTTTATCATATATTGGAGCCAGATCTGGTACTCAAATGTTACGTTCAGGTGCCTGATTCTAACTGATTTTGAACCCGTCCGTTTTGTGGCCTTTTTATCAAGTATATTGGAGCCAGATCTGGTACTCAAATGTTAACGCTCCAGGTGCCTGATTCTACTGATTTTGACCCGTCCGTTTTGTGGCCTTTTTACCATATATTGGCGCCAGATCTGGCACTCGAATGTTACGTTCAGGTGCCTGATTCTACTGATTTTGGACCTGTCCGTTTTGTGGCCTTTTTATCATATATTGAGCCAGATCTCTGGCAACTTCAAATGTTACGGTTCAGGTGCCTGATTCTACTGATTTTGACCCGGTCCGTTTTGTGGCCTTTTTATCATCATATTGGAGTCCAGATCCGGTACTCAAATGTTGCGTTGCCCAGGTGCCTGATTCTACTGATTTTGACCCGTCCGTTTTGTGTGGCCTTTTTTATCATATATTGGAGCCAGAACAGGTACTCAAATGTTACGCTCAGGTGCCCGATTCTACTGATTTTGACCCGTCCGTTTTGTGGCCTTTTTATCATATATTGGAGCCCGATCAGGTACTCAAATGTTACGTTCAGGTGCCTGGATTCGCCTGATTTTGACCCGTCCGTTTTGTGGACTTTTTACCAGAGTATTGGAGCGCGGATCTGGTAACTAAATACGTTACGTTCGGGTGCCTGATTCTACTGATTTTGACCCGTCCGTTTTGTGGACTCTTTATCACATATTGGAGCCAGATCTGGCACTCAAATGTTACGTTCAGGTGCCTGATTCTACTGATTTTGACCTCGTCCGTTTTGTGGCTCTTTATCATATATTGCCTTGGGCGATCTGGTACCTCGAAATGCTACGTTCAGGTGCCTGATTCTACTGATTTTGACCCGTCCGTTTTGTGGCCTTTTTTATCATATATTGGAGCCCGATCAGGTACTCAACGTCACGGTTCAGGTGCCTGATTCTACTGATTTTGACCCGTCCGTTTTGTGGCCTTTTTATCATATATTGGAGCCAGATTCAGGTACTCAAATGTTACGTTCAGGTGCCTGATTCTACTGATTTTGACCCGTCCGTTTTGTGGCCTTTTTATCATATATTGGAGCCAGATCTGGTACTCAAATGTTACGTTCAGGTGCCTGATTCTACTGATTTTGACCCGTCCGTTTTGTGGCCTTTTTATCATATATTGGAGCCAGATCTGGTACTCAAATGTTACGTTCAGGTGCCTGATTCTACTGATTTTGACCTGTCCGTTTTGTGGCCTTTTTATCATATATTGGAGCCAGATCTGGTACTCAAATGTTACGTTCAGGTGCCTGATTCTACTGATTTTGACCCGTCCGTTTTGTGGCCTTTTTATCATATATGGAGCCAGATCTGGTACTCAAATGTTACGTTCAGGTGCCTGATTCTACTGATTTTGACCCGTCCGCTTTGTGGCCTTTTTATCATATGTTGAGCCAGATCTGGTACTCAAATGTTACGTTCAGGTGCCTGATTCTACTGATTTTGACCCGTCCGTTTTGTGGCCTTTTTATCATATATTGGAGCCAGATCTGGTACTCAAATGTTACGTTCAGGTGCCTGATTCTACTGATTTTGACCCGTCCGTTTTGTGGCCTTTTTATCATATATTGGAGCCCGATCTGGTACTCAAATGTTACGTTCAGGTGCCTGATTCTACTGATTTTGACCCGTCCGTTTTGTGGCCTTTTTATCATATATTGGAGCCAGATCTGGTACTCAAATGTTACGTTCAGGTGCCTGATTCTACTGATTTTGACCCGTCCGTTTTGTGGCCTTTCTATCATATATTGGAGCCAGATCTGGTACTCGAAATGTTACGTTCAGGTGCCTGATTCTACTGATTTTGACCCGTCCGTTTCGTGGCCTTTTTATCATATATTGGAGCCAGATCTGGTACTCAAATGTTACGTTCTAGGGCTTCTGATTCTACTGATTTGACCCGTCCGCTTTGTGGCCTTTTTATCATATATTGGAGCCAGATCTGGTACTCAAATGTTACGTTCAGGTGCCTGATTCTACTGATTTTGACCCGTCCGTTTTGTGGCCTTCTTATCATATATTGGAGCCAGATCTGGTACCTAAATGTTACGTTCAGGTGCCTGATTCTACTGATTTTGACCCGTCCGTTTTGTGGCCTTTTTATCATATATTGGAGCCAGATCTGGTACTCGAATGTTACGTTCAGGTGCCTGATTCTACTGATTTTGACCGTCCGTTTTGTGGCCTTTTTTATCGTCATTGGAGCCAGATCTGGTACTTAAATGTTACGTTCAGGTGCCTGATTCTACTGATTTTGACCCGTCCGTTTTGTGGCCTTTTTATCATATATTGGAGCCAGATCTGGTACTCAAATGTTACGTTCAGGTGCCTGATTCTACTGATTTTGACCCGTCCGTTTTGTGGCCTTTTTATCATATATTGGAGCCAGATCTGGTAATTCAAATGTTACGTTCAGGTGCCTGATTCTACTGATTTTGACCCGTCCGTCTTGGTGGCCTTTTTATCATATATTGGAGCCAGATCTGGTACTAAAATGTTATGTCCAGGTGCCTGATTCTACTGATTTTGACCCGTCCGTTTTGTGGCCTTTTTATCATATATTGGCGCCAGATCTCGTACTCAAACGTTACGTTCAGGTGCCTGATTCTACTGATTTTGACCCGTCCGTTTTGTGGCCTTTTTATCATATATTGGAGCCAGATCTGGTACTCAAATGTTACGTTCAGGTGCCTGATTCTACTGATTTTGACCCGTCCGTTTTGTGGCCTTTTTATCATATATTGGAGCCAGATCTGGTACTCAAATGTTACGTTCAGGTGCCTGATTCTACTGATTTTGGACCGCGTCCGTTTTGTGGCCCTTTTATCATATATTGGAGCCAGATCTGGTACTCAAATGTTACGTTCCAGGTGCCTCGATTCTACTTGATTTTGACCCGTCCGTTTTGTGGCCTTTTTATCATCATATTGGAGCCAGATCTGGTACTCAAATGTTACGTTCAGGTGCCTGATTCTACTGACTTTGACCCGTCCGTTTTGTGGCCTTTTTATCATATATTGGAGCCAGATCTGTACCAAATGTTACGTTCAGGTGCCTGATTCTACTGATTTTGACCCGTCCGTTTTGTGGCCTTTTTATCATATATTGGAGCCAGATCTGGTACTTCAAATGTTACGTTCAGGTGCCTGATTCTACTGATTTTGACCCGTCCGCTTTGTGGCCTTTTTATCATATATTGGAGCCAGATCTGGTACTCAAATGTTACGTTCAGGTGCCTGATTCTACTGATTTTGACCCGTCCGTTTTGTGGCCTTTTTATCATATATTGAGAGCCCGATCAGGCACTGAAATGTTACGTTCAGGGTGCCTGATTCTACTGACTTTGAACCTGTCCGCTTTGTGGCCTTTTTATCATATATTGGAGCCCGATCTGGTACTCAACGGTGCCACGTTCAGGTGCCTGATTCTACTGATTTTGACCCGTCCGAGGAGAGGCCTTTTTATCATATATTGGAGCCAGATCTGGTACTCAAATGTTAGCGTTCAGGTGCCTCATTCTCGTCGATTTCGACCTCGTCCGCTTTGTGGCCTTTTTATCAAGTATATTGGAGCCAGATCTGGTACTCAAATGTTACGTCTCAGGTGCCTGATTCTACTGACTTTGACCCGTCCGCTTTGTGGCCTTTTTATCATATATTGGAGCCCGATCTAGGTGCTCGAAATGTTACGTTCAGGTGCCTGATTCTACCGACTTTGACCCGTCCGCTTTGTGGCCTTTTGATTGTATACTCACTTAACGCGTCAAAAGATTCATCGAGTCGCGAAATCCACTCGGGGATGTTCTGGCACGGTGGACGTGTTGACCCGATGGATGTTTAGACTCGATGGACGTTAGACTCGATGGGCGTTTTGACGCGTTGGATATTTTCACTCGGGTGGATGTTCTGGCTCATTAAACATTTTGACGTAATCAATGTTTTGACAAGATGTACGTTTTGACGTGATCCATGTCCAGACCCTCAGGGATTTTTTTGATGTGCCAGCATACTCTCTTTTTTGCCTGGAAATGTCGCCCATTTGTGAAACCGACATTTGAGAATATAGTACGCAAAAACAGTTTCAACGAGCTCCTAAAAACCTGAATTAGCTATGAAGAAAAAAACACTGAGTTCGTTCAGTCACAAACGTGTAGGGCTCACAAATAACCTCCGTTAAAATCGAAGTAATAGAGTCAAGCGCGTAAGCATAGCGAAATATTCATAATTTTTATTTGTAATTGCGTTAGTGTCAATTGCAGTCGTTAGTGACGCTACTCGATTCTCAATCTGTCAGAATACACAAAAACTGCATATTCGTTCACAGGGGTGCTACCGAATGTCCATCGTAATCTCCTTGATTTTTTTTTTTTAATACGACATACGGACGCTTTAGAGCGTCGCCACGAAGGAATGCCTTGTAAAAATATCAAGCCAAGGTCTCCTATATATTGACAGAGCCTGGCAACTGCCACGAGAAGCGGCCGCAGAAATAAAAAAAGTGGAGCGGGAGACAACGGATGAAAGGAGAGCCACGTGACTGGCGCCCGCTGCGACGAGTCGCCGAAACACACTTCTTCCGAGCAAAGAAGTGTGTTTGGGGTCCTCGCCGTTGCAAAAGTTGCGCACTGACGTCCAGGTTCCCCGAGAAAGGGCTCTTTGATGCTTTGTGCTACCGCTGCTCAGATGAAACGGAACAGATTGCCATGCTGCAGGTAGATCTCGAGAAAGCATCAGATAGAGTTAATCACGAGGTTGTTTGGCAGGTGTTGACACATGTTGGATTGGGAAAAGTTATTTTTGATGGAGTCAGAATGGTTTATAGATGATGCTCAATGAAGCTTATTGTAAACCATAATCTTATTACACGTATTCCAATGTTTTCTTCTGTCCGACAAGGATGTCCACTCTCACCATTATTATTTGCCCTCCATCTGGAACCTTTCTGTTTGAGCATCGTTAAGAGTGAGAACGTCCGAGGTTATAGACTAAAGTCTGTAGAAGGTAATGTCCTTGCGTACGCTGATGACATTGCTATATTTTTGTTCTGACAAAAAAGTGTATCTGAAGCAGTTGTTTTAACCAAGAAATTTAGCAAGGAAACTGGAGCTGAAGTGAACTGGAGAAAATGCACTGGGTGTTGACGTGGTTCATGGGCGACGAAGCCCTTAGAATACGAAGACATCAATTGGAGTGAGGAACCTTGTAAATATGTCGGTGTACCACTTCATCAATTCCGCAACAGCCCGTCTTACTGGTCTGATGTTACTAAAGATTTGAAAAAAAAACGTGTGTTGCGATCAGTCTTGGGTAAGTTACTTCTAAATATAATTCGTTACAGTTACTTTAAAAAAAGTAGCGAAGTTACTGTTACAGCTACCGCAACAAAAGAGTGACTCGTTACAGTTACAGTTACTTTTAAAAGTAACGACGTTACTTTGCAGTTACTTTTCTATAACACAAAAAATTAGGAAAAACTAGAAAAGCGCCCTTCACAAAGTTTTATTGCATAAAATGGAAAAAAGTCCCATTTTTACTTCATATTGTAACTTAGCAGCAGTTGCTTCTCGAAATTAGAGTTCGAAAGTTTCCACGCCAGAGTAGTGGCGCAAATCAAAATGCGAAACATGCGCAGTGCCCTCCGCGTGTATTGCTGTTTCACGGTTGATTCACCGAATTAAAAAGCGTTTGCACAGAAAAAACCACAACATAGATAGTGCTTCAAAACACTAAGATGTAAGTGCTCAGTCATAAAGTACAAGCGCGTGCGTAAAAATAACTAGATTTTTTAAATCAAATCTACACGTGGCTATATTCGGGTCGTGACTCGCCACAAAGAACGTATTCACAAGTTCGTGCAAGGCCAATTTGACACTCAAAATGTCGGAACAGACGATTTGGAAAGTGCAAGATGTAGCTAAATAGTACTCGTTCAGTGATATATCATTCATAAAATGCTGAAAAGTAACGACAAAAGTAACGTCGTTACTTTCATCTTTACCTCAGAAAAAAGTAACTCGTTACAGTTACAAGTTACATTTTTAAAAAGTAACTCGTTACAGTTACAAGTTACCAAAAAAGTAACGAAGTTACAGTAACGCGTTACTAGTAACGCGTTACTACCCAAGACTGGTTGCGATGGCCTTTTCGTGATATATTTGCAAGAGCAACGGCTTGCAACATTTTTCTGATTGCAAAGATTATGTATGTGCTGCAAGTCCTACATTGTGCCCGCATGAATGTTCAAAAAATTCACAGAGTGTGTGCCTTGTTTATTTGGAAGTCCGAATCAGAGCCAATGAGGCGAGATAACCCTTTTCGACGCATTTCACTTGATTGCTTCGGGTTACCACACCTGTATGTTAGACAACTTGTGTCCCGTTTTTTCTCTCTACGGGATCAGGAACAACCATTTGTGCGCACAATGATACAAACTAAATTAGCATGTCACTTTCTATCATTTATGGTCTCACCCGTTAATTTCGAACCTATGGCAACCGTAGGTTTCCCAAAATAAGTAGTCGAATCGTATAACTTTTTATCCGAGCGGTTTTCACGAGAATACCTCTCCTGTGTAACCAGAAAGGAACCTACAAAAGCACTTTGCGACACACTTTTCCCGGTCCCGCTCAATAGAGCACTTTTTAGTGCTCGGCCGGGTCAAGATGTGCTATGTCGAGTTAAAAAAATGTATATTCCACCTGCAGTCACAACTTTATTTTTTAAGCTGCACACTAATACGTTGTCCATGAAGGTATAGATGAAGCAAAAAGGAATGTTTGTTCTGTGGTCAGTCGACTGCTTGCCGTGTAAACAACCAGAGAGCATAGAACATCTTTTCATTAACTGTTGGGATGCTATTCTGTTTTGGGATATCTTAAAGCGGACTTTAAAAAAAAGATCTGCCTATCCCACCACACTCCATTCGTTTCCTCCCTGTCGACAAAAAAGAATTGATTCCATACGACCGTTTTATGGTCATCGAACTTTTTAGTATTTGGATATCACGCATGGCAGTGAGACATTAACCTTCAGCCTGTAAATGTGTATTTCAGTGAAATTATCACCCAGATTAAGAGCATTTATGCTTTCGCAGACAGCTGGGAGACTCGTCACCCGTTGAGGAAGACCAAGTTCTAGGCTGCAGAAACATACACACACCCCATTTTTTTTATAGAAAGGGGGATTACATAAATGAAAAATGTTTAATTAAACTGTACTTCAAATTTACAGTAATTGGTTATTCTGTATTGTTATCAGTGTTCGGAAAAATTTATGAATCAATATACCATGTTGAAAAATGCATCTAGTAGTAAATAATTCCTATTTTCTAGTTTGAGCGATTTAAATCAAATTAATCTGATTTAAGTCAACAAAATCTGATTTGATTTCATTTCATTTAAATTTATTAAACCCTTAAAGTGCCCATGGGGCTTTATACAAGGGAAGGCAAGGGAAACATAATTAATTTAAAACACAAATATAAAACAACCAATAACAACAAAAAACACTGGTTTAAGTAAGTGGGAAGAGAAGCTCTGAAACAAGAGGGTTCTTGAATGATTGCAATATTATCAGGAAGACTGTTCCATTCGTATGTAGCTATACTTGCAGTCAACTTTCTGTAGCAGTCCGAAGAGAGGAGGAAAGCGCCTGCACAGCGGTTGGTGCACCCTCTCCCCTAGCATTGTCCGCAATTGCCACAGAAAGCTGACCGCGAGTATAGCAGCAGTGGTGAGAATTTAAAACGCTTGTTCGCGGGGTGACCAAAGGAAGGTTTTGCGACTTGTCAGTACGTGCGGCAATGTGTGCTGCAGCCGAGCAATACTGTACCCTCTTCGATGTAAAGTGGTAATACAAAGTGAGTAATAATGTAAGTCTCGAAATTTTTCTTCGGTCTGCGAGAGATGGGAGTTCAAGTTTCTCCTTTAGTGCGATGATGCTTGTGCGCGTGTAATATTTGAGAATGAAGCGTGTGGCTCTGTTGTGCACCGATCTTAGTTTCTTTACCAACTGAGACTCATGTGGGCTTCATATTATAGAAGCGTGTTCGGGTTGAGATCGAATAAGTGCGGCATATGCTACAAGCTTTTTTTCCCAGTTGGCCATGTAAAATTTCGTCTTAGAAAACCAAGAACATATGGTTTGCTTCTGCACATATTCGATTAATGTGGGCTTCCTAAAAGGTGTTTGACGTGAAATGAACCCCAAGATATTTTTCTGCTATGCACATGTTCAAGAACCACATCGAAGACAGTGAATATAAATTCTTTTCGATTTCGCGTAGTAATAAACTTTATAAATTTTGTTCTGAAATATTTATCTTAATTTGCCACTTTAGACACCATGTCTGAATTGTGACTAAGTTGTTCTGAAGTTCATTACAATCATATATGTTGGATATTTGTCTATACACCATACAATCATCGGCATACAATCATCGGATGATGAACTGGGAGAAGCGGGCAAGTCGTTCAGGTACAAAAGAAAAAGCTGTGGACCCAGCCCGGTGACTTGCGGTACTCTTGATTTTACTTTATGATAAGACGAGGATTCATGTTCATAGCACACACTTTGCAAGCGGTCGACGAAGAAGTTCAATATACACACAATTACAAAGGCTTCTATTTGAAAAACGCGTAACTTAAGAAGTCGTTTAAAACAAGTCAATAAACATTGGATGGGTTTCCGTTTTAAAGTGAAGGCTCTGATGTAGGTCTGTGACAAATTGTAAAAGTTCAGTTTCACAAGAATGATACCGCCGGAAACCGTGCTGGTTTACAAAAAGTGAGTTGTTGACCAACCAGTGATCTGCAATTCTTTTTTTTTAAATATTACATGCTCCTTTAGCTTGCTTGTACACTTGTAAGGAAAACTGCTCCATAATTCGTCAACTCATTCCTTTGACCATTCTTAAATATCTGGGGGACTTTTGCCGTTTTCCAATCGACAGGTATTCAGTACGTGAGGATTGTTGGAAAAGTAAACACAGAAGAGTGGACGCTTCGTATTTGCAGCTTCGTTGAAATAATATCAAAGCCAGGAGCTGAATTTGTCGGGAGATTTTCAATCAGGTTCCGAATGCCAGTGCCCCACGTAGTGATTGGACTCGTTTGCGTTAGTATACTATCTTCAGGTAAAAGAACCGGCAAGAGAAAGGTCTCATAAGATAACGTTTCACTAAAAACATTACCGAATGGTTCACACACGTCAACAGCATCCCACTTGTCTGTCGAAGAGCCAATGAAACAAAAAGGCCTGGAAGTGTGCTTGGGGTTATTCGCATTCCGAAACATTTTCGGGTTGGTTTTTATAAGGCAGCTTAGGTCTTCTTCAAAGAACTTGTTTTTCGCTTTCCTTGTATATTTTGCACACGTTAGCTGAATTTCGCCGTACTTCGCAAATGCAGTTAAAGAACGCAATATTTTAGCGTGTCGAAATAGTGTCTGCTTTTTATTCGGGAGTTTTTTTTTTTAAATATAATTTGACAACCATGGTTTTTCGACATAGGATAAAGATGATTTATAAAGAAGTATTAATTTTTTAAAAGCAATCATGATTTATTTTGGCTTGAAGGGATGGGGCTTGATCGTGTTGGTCGCAGTGTAAGAGGGAACAATAGCGGGGAGGGTGAAGGGGACGGAGGGAAGGAGTGTAAGCGGTCTGATAACACTCCTCTGTCCCTCTCGCCCCCCCCCCCAGCCCCCATTCGCACCCCCTCCCTCTCATTCTTACTGTGCCGCCAAGGCGAGCAAACAAGGTCCTTCGAACGTCCGCATACAAAGCTATAACTCTTTAGATGAGCAACGAACTCATGATCCAACGACACCCGCTAACTTCTAATCTCGTTTGCGTAAGTAACGAGGTCGAGGTCAAGTTCGAGCCCCGTGGCTTCGAGAAAACCAGCGCCTCCCCTTCTTACGTAAAAACAGGTTGCGAGGTAGTAAAGATCGTAAACGTCTGGTAAATAAAATAGCGCTCAATGTGCACGCAGAGCTAGATATTCCGGTCTGGTCAGCTATACCTATCTCCTTTCCGCATCGTACGTTAAGGCCGAGTGATAGTCGAGGTGTGTTCGAACGACCGTAAGCTCGTAATTCCGGGATGAAGAGAATGTGATGCTGCCGATGTGGGTAGAAATTGAGGGAGAGAGTGGGACGAAAGAGCCGAGCTCTGACTGGAATGATTAACGGGAAGCAAAGCTAGCTTCCTTTGCCTCTGCTCATTGTTCGAAGGCGTTCGAACGCGAACGGCGAAAGCCGCTCGCCAGCGTTCGGCGTTCGGCGTTCAAACGCCTTCGAAAGGTTAGTAGAGGCAAAGGCGGCTATAGCTTTGCGTCCATCCATTCCAGTTAGAGCGCGTTTCTCTGGCATCCGCGTGCGCTCTCTTCTCTCTCTCTCTCTTCCACTCTCTCGCTGTTTGTTCGTGTGTAACTCGAGGACCACCGCGAGCCCTTTTTGCATGCCAAAATTTCAGATTTTCTGTATTTAACAGGCACAAGGCATATCTTACGGAATACCTGGTGCACTAAATGTACTGATATAGTACATTATCCACCGAGAAACTCATAAACGTAGGGAAGAGTTAGAACAGCATCAGTGGCTTCATATGAGCTACACGTTTCTAAAAAAGCCTCAGCTTAAAGGGATACTACAACGACATTTTTTCGGAAGGGAAAACTTCCGGAAACAGGTGTCTGCTAAAATCTCCCGCTGCGGCTCGAAGTCTTCGTCAAGTTATCGGTACCTGTCATTTTATATTGCGATGGAATAATAAAAATCGGGTCACTGATTCGCCGTGAAGGTGAACTTCACTCCAGTCCTGTTTTATGTAAATACATCGCTTCGTATTACCCAGACACCGACGGTTCTAATACTCGTCCTCTTGAGTGTATCTTGAGTATATCTAATCACAAATATCTAATCGATTTAGTCAAAGAACAAGTAACTTGAGGTGCGTCGTATATTTTCATATTACCGAACGATAGTGTTTTCCGTTTCTACACGATGTTTTCGCTGTTTCCGTGAGAACACATGCATAATGCGTAAAGCAAGTCGACCATAACTAGTGTTCCGTGTATTCAGAGTTTATTTTTCGTGAAATTCGGATTGTGGTTTTTGGAGTTTATATTCTGCCGAAATTTCGGAGTTTATTGGAGTTTATTTTTGTTTGATTTCCGTTTTTTCGAAATTCGGAGTTTAATTTCGCAGAGTATTATCCACGCGCTAAACGTATGCTGAAAAAAAAAAGAAAAAAAGAGCGCGATTGTATGTATTAATATTTTCTTCAGCTGTTTTTGGCGCTGGTGCCATTACTACTGGCAATACTAATTTGTCCTACGACAAAAGTTGCACCCAAGTGTTGCTTCGATAAATGTCGGTACCTTAAAATCAATAAACTCCTGGAGGTAGGCGGGAAGGGTAAGCGGGAAGTTTGTATTAATTCCATACAATTCCATCAACCTACAGCGGGGCCGCGCGACGTAGAGTGGTAAAGGATGCAATAGAGATGTTTTAACTGTTCATTTTCTCCACTTTATGCAATCTCTATACTCCGTAGTTTTCACAGTTACAAAAACACAACATCTCCTTCCAGTGAGGCACAAATAGTGTGACCCAAACTAGAAACATAAACAGTGAATTTTGTCGTGACCCCGAAAGTACAACGACCTGTTGTCCTGACCGAAATTTGAAACAAAAGTGTGGTGGCATTTTCCCGGGACCATTGACTGATCAAACCATTAATTGTAAAATACTTTTTTGTACTTTTAATCGGATAAATGTGAATTGACGAATATTTTACCGGCGGGTGTTTTTCGAAGTTGTTTTCGGATTTATCCGAAAACACGGAACCCTAACCATAAGTTATGTCTTCACGAGAAGAAGAAAATAAGGGCCGAAAAAGAGAGAAAGAGAGAAAAGGAGAGTGAGGAAAAGAAAAGAAAAAACAAAAAGAAAAAGAGGGAGAGAAAGGGGGAAGAGAGGTGTTGATAACACTATCAGCAACCCCGTGTGAGTTACCAAAGAGAAGACAAAACATTGGGAATGCGTGTGTAATGTGCGGGACGCTATGGTTGTACTATTTTGTCGTTTAAAAAAATATCACCAACTGAAATAGCCAAAATTAATTTCTATCTAAATATTTTTGTTATTTTAAATAGTTGACTATCGGACTGGTCGCACACGTGACCACGAACGTAGTGAAAGCATTAATTTCTATTTTATGTTGCGGGTCTATACTCAACGAAGGGGCGGATCAAAAACTCCGTTTTGGGGGGGGGGGGGCGAAAATTTTTTAAGGATACTATTATCCCATTCTTTCTTGTGCAAGGGGTTCGACCCATGTCAAATTGCCCTCCGAGAAGGAAGGGGGGGGGAGGGGGGTCGACATTGTTTGGGGGGGGGGGCGGCCGCCCCGTCGCCCCCCCGCGCCCCCTTGGATCCGCCACTGACTCAACGTCACATATTTATGCTACAATAGTGATTTTTAGTATTGTATATACGAGCAAACGCACGCGCTGTGCGTTTGCGTTAGCATTGCGTTCTCCACGCTGCACATGCGCCGCCGCATCCAGGCCGCACTTTGGGCTCCGCGCACGCGCAGTGTGGAACACGCAACGCTAACCCAAACGCACAGGGCTTGCGTTCGCTCGTATACGCAATACTAAAACTCCCTATTGTCAAAGCTAACGTAGCTTCCACTGTGCAGCATTCCCGCACTGCTGCGAGAGCGTGTGACTATTTTTGGCTCCTTATTTGCATTCGCTCGTGCAACTAGTTTTGACAGAGTTACTCTGAAAGCTCAGCTAGCTTTGGCAACGTAGGACAAAATAGTTGACGCCGAGTATTCGCGGCGAGAAGTTTGGGTATCGCCGCCTGGTAGAATGCTTTCGCAACCAAGTGAGGATACTTCAACTTCCTCTGCTGGTGGAAGCACGTGCAATGCCAAGCTTCTGTGCACTATGAAAATGAAAACATAACCGCCGTGGCAAGCACGTGCACTACCCAGAGTGAGGCGGAGTGAAGAAAACAGAAGTGCCCCTTGCCCAGCTTCTCACCGCGAATAGACGATAGAGCGGTCTCACTAAGCGTTCCACGCATGCGCGACGCCGCCATAACTTTGGTTCACAGGAGCAGGCGGCAGTGTAGCATGTGGAGCGTGCGCGTAGCTTTTGGCGAGCTTGCATCTGCACGGACTCGTGCGCACGAGCAGAGACAGTGCGGCAGCTGCCTGTGATTCTCGGCAGCTGCCTGTCTCTGATTTTCTGATTTTAATGTCACGTTTTGTTATTTTGAATGCCACGAAGAGGCTTTGTTATATACTCCTAATCTGACTGTATAAAAAAATCACATTGCCCTCAAAGTTTGTTAGAGGGACTATAAAGTTAATTTTGAGCGGGGGAAAAAGATTTTATATTTTGCATTTTGCAAACCGCGTATCGATTAGTGGGCGAAAAGGAAACTAGTACCCGGAAGTAGAAAATCAAACGCTCGCTTTTCGGTACAAATTTTTAAAACTATAGCGTGCTATTTATTAACTCCTTTGCTTCGAAAGCTCTCCGCCCTTTCACTGCGGTGCATCCGCGGTGGCCAAACGCGTCAGCCGAACCCAGTACGCTCACAGCATACTCGACGTATGAGCACATAGCGTGACTTCGGACGGTTGATGCGATTCGTCAACAATCAATATGTCGACGAATCATGCTTGAATTCTGCGTTCGTAAGCTCAATCAGCTGCCTGTGACGACCACTTATTATCATCGCTTGGAAATGACAAGTTCCACGGTGCGCTTAAAAAGCACGGTGGAACCTTATAGTCATCGGTTCCGGTGATATACTACGTCAAGACCATGTGACTTCTCATTTCGCGTTTGAGCAGAGGAAAAAAGCTAAAGAAAAAGAATTTGAAAAAAAAACAGTTCACGGTTCTTTTAATATTTACAGCTCAATTACCCGAGCAGAAACCAATCATACTCTCGTAATGCCGATATCAAATTATTAATGAAAATATCTGAGTGTATTCATAGTCCCACGGATAAAGGCGAGAAATACAGAATATGCAGCGTGCTTCGAGCTTCTCCCATCATTGGGGCGACAAGGTTTTTCCAACTATAACCACGCTAACCAAAACCGTTCCGCTAGAAAAGGGGATAGGGTATCAGATTACAAAACTATTCCGATTTCTGCCAGGTTGCACAGTCATTTTGTAAAGAAAACGGGTCGTTATCACATTTTCGTTCCAAGCGACGCTCTACGTAGGTTTGGCACACAGTCGTAAAACACATTCTGCGTTGCTATTTCCAAACTTGGTTACATCTTCTCTTCTTACGTTTTCTCGTCATATGCACCATGTGGCGGCCGTGAGGACCCACCAATGTGTTAACTACCGTAATATACCGAGAGATAGCCCACCTAAAATTTATAGCAAATAGGATTAAAATAAGGAGCGGACTAACTTTCGGTATGCCACAAAAGAAAGTTGAAAAAACTATAGTTTTAGATTTTGTGACCCTTGAAACTTGTGATCGAAGGAAGGGACGATGAACCAAAGGCACCTGTCCTTCTCAATCCCCTTGTGAAAAAGCCATTTGTATCAGAACTTTCTTGTGTCCAATACACACGTATGAATCATACAAGATATATAAGTACATATAAGAACCCTATAAAACTATATAAGATATATAAGAACATTATAAGAACCATATAAGAAACTTTTCACAAGTTTCTTATCTGGTTCTTACAGGTTCTTACATATCTTGTATGATTCATATGTGTTTATTGGACACAGAAATTTTTCACACAAAGGAGATGTTTCGATAGGGTCAGCAATGTTTGCTTATCTCCCGTCGTGGTTAAATACCACCGATTTTGCCGAGGTCACCATTGGCCCGGGCCCTGCAATTACTAGAAGTGGGCTGTCTTTCGGCCCTTCAGAAAAAATATCTAATCATGCCAAAAATAGGGGTGGGCTATCTTTCGGGTGTGGGGCATTTATCGAGATAATACGGTAGAAATAATTTTGTTTTTGGAAAGGGAGGAGGGGGGGGGGGGTCAGCTGAAGTTCCACGAGCCCCTCTGCCGTGTTCCCCCTGTCTGCGGCTGTGGAACACGTAAAGATGCAAACTTTGTCAGAACCACTCACGGAATGAGATCGTCATGGAGGAGTTAACCCGCCTCCGTTTCCAGCTTCGCATACATTCGCGAACGCCTCGGCGTCTTGTGAATCTGGAGCGTGTACGCGCAGCCAAGTCACGGAGAAAGGCTGCAGGCGCCTGCTGGAAGCCGGCTGTTCAAAAGAGACGCCCTGTGACCCTTACCTTGTCAGTGACTGGAGGAAATTAAGCGAATATCTCCGTGTCTAGGCCCTAATGAAATACGACCGAAGATAGAGGGCTAAATTTACGCCGAGGTCTCGCAGTGTATGTCGAGTGACCCCGACCGTCGTAAAGGTAATTCCATTCGGGTCAGGCTTCACTGAGCGAGTCAGTTGGGCGCACGAACGAAAATAAAAGGAAGGACAAGCCGGTGACGACGCTGTGATGACTATCCGATCGATGCAAATCGGAGCCATACGCGAAAACGCACGCAACCCTCAACACGAGAATGACGCAGCAAATGGGAGACACGCACAAAACACTCATCGGGTGGCACTCCCTTTCCGTGTTTCTTTTGGTCATTTCCTCGATGTACGATAAAAAATGACCCAATACCCGAATCGATGGCCCATGACGAATTTTAAGCATAAATACTGCATTGTCCGGTCTACACCCAACACCCCGTTTGCAAACAAGCTCGCGTTTGCGCACACCGGGTGTAGGCACTGCGCGTGCGCAGAAACCAGACTTGCCTGAGGCCAAGCTTTTCGCATGCGCGGTGTCGACCGCAGCGCCACCGCAGTGGTGTGACGTAGGAGAGTTGTGTTGGTCCGCAAGCCGCACCGTCGTAAAAAAAGCACAAACGGCCATCAAAAAAAAAAGTTTGTACATTGAATTTGTACTTTTGTAGATTTCGAATTTATATATTTGTACTGTCGGTGTGGCGAAATTGCTATCGGCTAACTCGAATGTGAGGGTTGTGATCCGATATGTGCGTAAGCGGAAGCTGAGTTTCAATAACCTCGCCAACGAATCGAACGAGAAATATAATCCCCGCGACAAATTTGCGCAGCAAAATTTCATACTTATAAAGACAAAAAAAAAACGCATGTTAGTCACATTATTGTATAAAATGCACCGAAGAAAATTTTGGAAAAAGAAAGAACCTGCGACTTATAAGCATAACCGTATGCTAATAAACATTGCACTCAAAATATATCGCTTTAAATTTTTGTAGCTGTCTATTGGACTTCATCATATCGTAACAAATTAAAATGATTATTTATTTCCACAAAAAAAACTGAAAACGATCAATCGAATTTAGAAAATATAATAGACACTAAAGGACACCGCAATTTTCGTTGGTGATGCAATCAGCGAGATCGTCATGCTCTTTCGAAACAAGACAAGCAGAAGGTCAGTTCTATTGTCCTTTAACGCATGGGAGCACAAGGTATGCATTGAATTTCGTGCCGAGCAGCAATCTTTACTCGATCTATTGAGGTTTTCCCCAAGAGCATGTTCTTCGAAACAAAACAACATTTTCCGCGAATGCATTAATAAACACGACCAATAAATTCATCGGCGGGCCACAAATGTACGTTTCCGCAGTGTCTCCTCCAACAACCAATGCGGAAACGGAGAGTGGACTTGTTCCCTGACGGCTGCGTAAAACGTTTCCATCGTTGGAAGAAGTGTGTGCTCAGTTATCTAGTTACTATGTTGAGAAATTAGCAAAGGCTATTAAAGTGCGAATTATAAAAAAATATTATTCTGCTTTTTATTACTTATTAAAGTATTTACTACAATTGAATCTCAAGTAATGCTTATAGAACCGTTATAGTTTAATTAAGCCATCGTATAAATAGGGTGCCTATTACACCAAGTTGAAGCAAACACATTAATTTGGAGATACTCGTGATCGACACTTTTTTCGGCATTACTGGACATTAACAGGGCACAACTTTTTGATAATATTTTCGAGAGTACAATTTCAGTTTCAAACAAACAAAAAGATTAACACCCACTGGAACCTACATGGACTACATTCTTGATTTCCCCTGTGCACTGTCACATATAATTTGAAATTTTCCCATCGCCTCTTTAGCTTTCTAAAGCGAACCTTCAATCTTGTAATTTCCTTCGTGTTATGATGAATGTTATATGTATTTTTAATATATCTTTTATTCTTTATTGTCTGCCCTCCTTTACTCCGAGCTAAAAACAATGACAACTTGAAGTGAGTGAGATAGTCATATCAGAAATAACAAATCAATCGAGTTTTTCGGCTCGAGGCTGTCAGTTGTATTTCTTTCTGCTATTTAATTAAGAGAAAATACTTCGTCGCTATCACATAAACCTTCTGAAATACTACTTTTTCTTTTTAAAACAGTAGATTGAGAGGATGGATGCTTGGGCGAGTTGGTGAACCATATTGCTGCTTTTTCAAAAACAACAATTTCAAAAGCAACGAAAAAGCTACATTAATGTTGCTTTTTCAGCACCAAATAAGCTTCTCAGCCTGTGCAGGAAGGTAAACGGAT
The DNA here is from genome assembly GCA_037355805.1 of Ixodes ricinus. Lineage (NCBI taxonomy): Eukaryota > Metazoa > Arthropoda > Arachnida > Ixodida > Ixodidae > Ixodes > Ixodes ricinus. Next base: position 105,829 of record JAZHYW010001634.1, on the reverse strand, counting down.
CGGCACACCGGGAAGTTGGTTGTTCAAAAAAGCACCAAAAGAGCTTTGTAAGTTGTACTGAGGGAGTCGTATATTCGGTCCCACTCTCATGTGGTAGAGAGTATGTAGGCCAGACTGGAAGGTGTTTAAATGATCGTTTAAAGGGATACTGAACCAAAGAATTTAGTGTCCATAATAAGTGGCGCACGTTCTTTCCACGAGCCAGCAGCCGCCAGTGTGCGCGAGCACACGCAACAAAAATGACGTCAAATGCCTCCATTCGCGGTTAAGATGACAGTGAAATGCATGGGCTTCGGGCCAAAGGAAAATAAAGACAGGCTTTTCATCTCTAGAAGTGAAAGCTACGTGTTTGTTAGACCAATTAATCGCTTACTTTTTACAACAGACACCACTGTGTAAATGAAAAACTTGTCTTTATTCTCCTTCTGCCCGAAGCCCATACATTTCACTGTCATCTTAACCGCGAATGGAGGTGTGTGACGTCATTTTTGTTGCGTGTGCTGGCGTACACCGGCGGTATGGCACCATACCGGCGCCTGCTAGCTCGTGGAAAGAACGTGCGCCACTTATTATGGACACTAAATTCCTTGGTTCAGTATCCCTTTAAGAGAGCATTCTTATAACACCCACCGAGTCGTAGCTGGACACTTGGGAGTCCATTGTCGCGATTGTGGCTGTGTAGCCCATTTTGAAAATTGTTCTGTGATCGGTAGAAGTCGAAACGCATTGACAAGAGAAATAATGGAAGCGTAAAGGATAGCACAGCTGAAAGACAAGTGTATAAGTAGTCCTTCTATAGCGCTGTCGACCAAGGAGCTTCAATTTCTATCTAAATGATAGCGATGAGGGAGAGGGACGATTTGTAAAAGTTTTTAGTTTATATATTGTTTTCGTTTCTTTATTTTTTTCTTCTTTTTTACTGTTCTTTTGCCGTGTATTTAGAAATTTCCTTATATGCCGTGCTACTTCTTCTACTTATCCCGTTCGGAAAAGTCAACCCGGACGTTGAAGAGAAAAATGAAGTAGTCGAATACACAAGAGTTGTAAGTTCAGCACGTGTGCTTGTATTCCTGAGTGTATGGTGTGAGAGTGGTTTTCCCTGCGCTGTCACCGTCAAATAAAACAGTAGGATTATGACCGTAGAACACTCACTTGCAGCGTGCTTGATTATGGCCACACCTGTTCCTAGTTCGTCATAATATGTCTTGAAGTGTTGGCACACTACTGGATAGGAGCTCTACTGCAAATTGAAATCTGCATTTTGTTTATTTATTTGCTACAGTACCCTCAGGGACTTTGGACATTGAAGAGTAGAATAGAAAAATACATTGGTACAGCTCTTGTAGGAACGAGAACTGGATACCAACGAGGTAGAGGCATGGGCGTCCGAAGGGGTGTGCAAAGGGGGATAGAGGGTGAAACAACTGCACCCCCCTCCCCCCCCAAGGATGTTTCGGTGGCGTACTCGTAGGGCGGGGCCAGCACTGCTACCACTTCATTTAAAAGACATTCTGCAGACACTGTCTGAGACATGTTTCTTGTCACACAAAAACTGTCTGCCGACAGTCACGAAACCACGTATATAGAACAAAGGTGCTTATGCTTGAGGCGCAGATGCTTCCGTCGCCATGGCTGCAGCGAATGCCGTTTCTCTTCTATCATGTATGGGGAGTGGGGCTTTATGGGTTGTGGCGAATTGTCAGATAGGAACGGCAAGCCCGATGGTATATGTGTAACAAGCATGGCGGAAGCCTGAAGCCAGCTTGTTCATAAAACCAACACCGTCCAAGTTGACAGACTCTTATTTCCGTCGATAAAAGCATTATATAATGCGACCGAAGGTAAAATATTGTAGTGCCCGTCTGGTCAATCGCGGTTGCTCCCGCCTAAAAAAAACATTTCATGCATACCCTCCCCCCCCCCCTGCCAAAAGATGTTCTGCGGACGCCCATGGCTAGAGGGGCTTAGAGTGATAAATCTTAAATTCAAAAGTTACCCCCCCCCCCCCTCCGGGGCCTGGTGGCCGCCATGCTGCACACATATGTGGTCAAGGTTATTAGATTGTCTCAGTTACGGAACTGCTCATAGACGCTGCTTGCAGGAGCGTTACCCCCATCCTGACCACTGCTCGCCTCCCGTTGTTCGTCGCGCCGGACATCTGCTATGGTAACTGTAGTGTATTCTATGGAATACGTACGTTTCGAAGCACAGCGTCTAGATGACGTTCTACCGTACTCTATGGAATACACAGTTTTGAAACGAAAATCTAGATGGCGTTTCAAACGACAGGAGGCGGACTGAAGCGAATGAGGGGGGGGGGAGAGGTACTCCCTCCGCGAGAGTTCCACAACTGAAGTAATCTAGTAACGTTGAATGGGATTACTCGTTACATGACCTCACAAAATCTGTGACGTCACGGGTAATATGGCAGTGCCCGAATTTTGCTGATGCGAGTTGGTTCGGCACGCGGTAGTCGTGATGTGCAGCTACTCTCCGACGATTTCAGAGTTCTTCGTGGTATCTGACACAGGTGTGACGTGAAAATATAAAGGTATTAGACTTTACACGCTTTATGCGCAAGATCTCTCTGGATATTATCAAGTGAGGCAGCATCAGTCGTATCGCCGTAGCGGTGCTCGGATTCCCCAGACGTGTTCGAGGACCACTAGAACTTTTAGCATGCGATTATCACATTCTCCTAGCTCTAATGTGAACCCTCTCTCCTGACGTTACACTACGCTATCGCTAACGCTGTTTCCTAACGTTATACTGTCTCGTAGAAACCAGCCCTATACCATGTTATGTGTATGAGAATGCACCACTGTGCGCAAAGGTGTCCGATGCCTGCCGCGCTTTGGACTAGCTTGAAGAGAAGATAAGAGCAAGATGAGAAAACAGAGGTTAACCATAAGGCGGCTGGCATCGGTTGGCGGTGTTGGGTATAAGGGGATGGGGAGTAAACTCTTACAGTCACGTGAGAACGGCACGGCATGTCTTTCGAACGCCCAGTCTCCAGCATGCGCTCGCTGCCTTCCGTCGTGCTATGGCCGCGCGTGCACGCTCCAGGCTCACGATACATCGAAGCCTTGTCGAAGGCACGAAGCTCACGCTGGAGGCGGGACAAATGAAAGTTCTTTCTGCCGTTATTGTCCTGTCAGCGACTACAAGGCGGCTTCGCCTTTTCACTTCGGGTGAGCCGCGTCCCGTCATGTTGATGAACAGCGTCCGCCCCCTTCCCCATTAGTTTGCACGCAGGCGCTTAGGTATCGGCGTCGGTTTTGTCGCTGGTGAAAGGCGAAAACGTGGCCAGTAGCTCTGTCGACGATATAACTCAGTAAGTACGACCGGTGACGTATTTCGGACGCATAAACCCACGCTTACTCCGCTCTTTCTTCTTTTGGAATAGCCCTGGGGGTATCTACATGGGTCATTTTGGTTACCGACGTGTCGACTTCTTTATCGCCGGCTCGTTTTAAGTGCTAGAAGAGACCGGTATGTATGAAAACCGAATGACAGCCAATGTTCTCTTACGTTCCTGACTACTCTGGCGGGCGGGAAAGATCTCGGGTAAACTGGGAAACACTGTCTCCGAGCAGGGGAAGGCAGAGAGAAAGTTTATCAAGATGGTGTCTGACAAGATTTAGAACCGGAAGTAGGTCATCTGAAACCACCCTATAATCTGGTTAGCAAGTTGTTCCCAAGGACGCCGTGACTGACCCGTGTTGGAACCGGTGATGATGACCGTCTTTCCGGACATGTCCACCGATGACTTGCACTTTCCCACCGTGAGCTCGGCGTACAACTTGACCAGAAGCATGACGAGCACGACGAGCGACACCAGGCCGAGGATCACCCACAGCGGCACCAGGCGTCCGGCGAGGGACGACTCTCGGGTCGTCGGAGCCGTGCTCAGAGCCCTCACGAGTTGCTCCACGTCGGCCATTTGTCCTGTTTTCCGTCAGAACGAAATCACATTGTCAAAGATGAATGACTCCAAACGCGCGGAGGAACTCTGCTCGGGACAAAACGAAAGGGCGGAATGGATGCGTGTCGCAACGCTAGGCATGGCTCTCTCTCCTCTCTCGCGTAATATGTCGTGTTTCTTTAATATCTGCTGTCATCTAATCGAAACTTATGTCGGTCGTCCCTTGGCAAGGTTGCGTGCTCACTGACGTACGATATATTCGGTTTTCCAACGAATATTGAAAGAATTTCCAGCAATAACATAAAAAAGCTAATTTAGAAAAAATAGAAAAAGCTTCCAGCTACGGCAAACGTCAGGGATTGCAACAACAACAAAAAAGAACATACTGATAGCTTATTAACTAAAAAGTTTTTTTTTTAATAAGTGAAAATAAAGGTATGGTTTCATTTAAAATCTCGCTGAGCGCGCTAAAGTTGCCGCTATCCCAGCAGGCACCAAGCTGGCAGTGCGAAAACGCGAATGATATTCTCATAAGCGGCGTTTGCCGTTCGTCAGCTTTGCGTCTGTTCCACGAGCGGTGACTTCAGCGCTCCCCGCGCTTCCCATGTGCTTTAAGCATTCCTAAATTTGACTTATTTCGGGTTTTCGGTGGGGCTTAGTTAGTTTTCAGTTGGAGCCATACGTTTATTTTCACTTCCTCAAATTTTCACGAGTCAATTTTAGTTAATTATTTGGCTAATCGGTACGTTTTTCAGCAGTTCATGATGTCCGCCGTGACTTGCAGAATTTTCTGTAAATAATATGTTTCTTTTTTCAACCACTTTATTGTTAGAAATTTTTTAAACTCTTCGCTGAAACACCCGATTGAGTCACCACATAAGCTACCCTTGAGACTAACTACACTTGAGCCATCTTGTTGCCTAAAATCAGCGTAACTATTTACCTGAAGCTCATTCTGAAATCGTAGTCCCGAAATATTTTTTCGTCCCCCAAACAAAGAATGCTAAAACTGTACACGACAGAGCATAACTATGTCGCCTGAGAGAGCTGACAGAGAACCTAATGCTCGAAAAGTTGCATTTTCGAATCGTAACTATCGGCAAGCACGCCCGCTCTGCTCTGAGTAACAATTGGCACCGAGGGCCTAGTGTGTTAGCACACCGCAGTTCGGAGCAGGTGGAGCAAATAACATCTAGCTCTGCAGAACCCAGGAATCTTTTGTTCTAACCCCACCACCCGCCCGTTTCGGTTTGGGAGGGAATCGTACCGTTGTGCGGGCGTGTGCTCCTGCTGCGTGATGCATGTTCAAGATCCCAGGCTAGCAGTCGTACTGCACTGACTAAATTTCTCACCTACAGCGGAAGTCGGTGTCGCCACACCTCGAAGGCCAACCGACTTTACATCGTCTAAACACGAACGTCTACTTTGGTTTTTTTCTTTAGACAACAGAGTCGGGAAATGGAGCGTGGACCAGAGCACTGCACGGGCCTACTTTTGAGGCCCATCCCGACCGGGACCGCTGACTCTTATTATTACACAACCCAGACCAGGCCCGATGGGATGCGTGTGTGATCGGGCCCGGCCCGGCCCGGCCCAATCAGAGGCCAAAGCGTGCCTCATCTCTGAAATTCAAAGCTTCCCTGGGAAGGTGTCGCGGCATTTGATTCGTTTACTAATTGGCAAAAAAGACGCTGTCATATCGCAGTCACGTGGTTAACATTTGAAAGCTTATCTTTGGTAGCCAGAGGGCATTTTTTGTTTCGTCGAAAATTCAAATAAGAAAGAAATCGTACTGTAAGCCTGTGGCAGGATTGCCCTAGTTTTCTTGCCTGCTGGCAGCTTCCCACTTTGCTGATGGAATCCTCAGGATTCTCCGTATCTTTTTGTGGGCTCGCTTAGTCCAGAACAGCTTTCTTTATTTCTAAGATTCACTTAGTGGCGTCGTAACGAGTCCGCATTTCGGCTCTTTCGTTTCTTTCAAATTTAAACCATCGATGTGTTAGCCATTCATTTTCAACTTTTCAGAAAGTGTGCTACACCATTGCCCGAGCCCCGACCGGGCCCGGAAACAATCCGTGTTACCCAGCCCGGACTCGGCCCGCGGGCGGGGGCGGGCGCGGGCTTTCGGGTTGGTCCGGCCCCACTCAGAGCTCTAGTGTGGACATCCTGAAGTGTAGCTTCTTTAGTGCCACTAGTTCTGTAGTAAGTAGTACTAAAATACCTGCCGGGTCGGAACAGGACGTCGTAGGCGCGCGTGCTTCCTGGTATTTCGGGCCCGTGTACTGCGCACATAGCGAACGTTCGAGTGCTTCGCAAACGTTCAGACGCGGATTTCCTCGTGCCTTCAGCTGGAACACAAACTCATCGTATGTGAAGAACAAGAATGGCAGCGCCTGCAAATACGAGGCTCGAGAGAGCCGCAGAGCCGTAAAAGACATCCGTTTGAGTTTCACAAATCCGCGTAATCACAAAATAAATTTTACCGAAAATGATAAAAAAAAAACTTTTTACGCGTGCAGTTGGACACACATTGAGTAAACTGTGCTTGCATAAATAACGATTCATTTGTTGTTCGGTAATGGGTGATTCCCGAGCTCTGCTACCCTGCGACCCGCCAGAATGATAAAATATCGCATCGCGACTCACCCCCCCCCCTTCCCCCTTTCCTCCCCACACTCTTCACTTTCCGCGATGCCACAAGCAATTATATTTCAGCGCACGAGCAACCAACATGAATGAAGGCTCGTACTATTTCAGAATAAACTGAGCTCGTTTGTTAGAGCAGTTTCTCAAAATAAGGGCGAAATTTGGATGCCGCACCTTGTAGTTCCGGTTCGATCTTGAGCCGCGACCACTATCTTGTGTTCGTCGACGCCATCGCAGAGAAGCCAAGATTGCGTTCGTTTAATTATTGAGTCCCCCGCTGAACCTTCGCTCCACCCCTTGGAGTGGCGACTTACAGTTGGGGAAACAATGAGTTAAAGCGATGGAACTGTGTGCATTGTGCGACAGAATTATTGCGAACACGACTTCGGCGCTTTCTTGGGTGTTGTTTATAAATGGCACTGAAGAAAACTAAATTCTGCGGTAATATTAGTACCCACCAGAAGCACACTCAATCCTACTGTTAACTTTGACGACAGCAAATCAGACTTAAAAGCAAGAAACGAGAAAATACGACAATGGCTTATAGTGCGCAGCAGTGCCGTGTTGTGAACATTCACAAAACACAAAATGAAGACCCTTAAGCATTGGGGTTTGTTCGAAGGTACAAAAAAAACTCAAAAAGTTAATTACTAAATATGTTGAAAAATTTATCTAGAAAGTATTATGGAAATGCACTGTACTTTTATTAAAACGAGAAATGGAGGTGTCTAAGCGAATATAAAAAGGTTCAGAATAAGCCAAATGCTGGCATTTGCAAGGCTCTGCAGGAAGTCATGTGGGGACGAATTCAGGTTAATTTATAATGATCCCCTAAAAACGTAGAGCTCGCTGAGGAGCTTTATCTCGCAGCTCGTTGGCAAACTTTCAAATAAACTGATAGTCGTTGGTGTTTCCTATCCAAACACTCTCCTGCCTGACGAAATAAAAACAAAAAAACACTCCTAAAATTGTGGCGCCTCTTCCATTTTATATTCTTATGGTAGAAGTTCTTAACTGTTAATATCTTCAGCTGCCAAAGCAAAACTCAGTGTTGCTCCTTTGTAACGGTGCCAAAGTTATCGGCGCTATTTTATGAATTCACCATTGACACAGCAGCTGAATCAGATAATATAACTACTGCATTGTTCAAAGCAGTTTCGCACCTAATTTATTTATTTCAATGCCCTCAAGACCATTCGGCCTTAAAGAGGCGTGTGGGAGTAACAAAATAACACACAAAAATGAACAAAAGGGCAGAGTACATAATGTATCACGTCGGCTCAGGACTGTAAAGAGTGTTTATTGCATTTTTAAACATTTGGGTATCAACAATATAAATTATGGAAGTCAGAAGGTGATTTTATTCCAAAGGAGTTTTAGGGACGAATTATTGTAGAAACGCGTTGGTATTACATTTACGAATTCCAACTTTGAGGTAATGATTATTGCAAGGTGAAATGTAGAACGGTGGGATGAAAAGACGTTGCTTTAAGTACGGGTTAGTATGATATATTTTGTGAAAAAGACATAAACGAGCAACTTTACGTAGGAGAGAGAGCTTAGAAAGGGACAAGGTGATTTTCATGAAGCTTACACTGGCAGTGCGGTGATACTTACCTGGAATAAAAGGGGCAGAACTGTTTTGGACCGCTTCCAGAACATCAATTAGATTAGACTGGCTGGGGTCCTAGATAGAAGAAGCATACTCTAATTTGAAACGAACGAGAAATTTATACAGTGCTAATATTAAGGCTGACGGTGCGAGAGCAAGTTTTTTTTCAGGTAACCTAGCATGCGGTTAGCGTTATTGATGACCTATTCAACATGCAGTTTCTAGGAGAGGTTACAAGTAACATGATTGCCCAAATATTTGTAAGGAACAGGGGCCAAGGGGACGTTGTTGAGATGGTAGTAGAAAGGCACATGAGGATTAGTGCGCGATATCCTCATAACTTTACATTTAGTAATGTTAAGTTCCATATTTCAAAGTTCACATCAGTGGTAAACAGTTATGATATCTGTCTGGAGCTTTAAAACATCAAAGTTGTTAGTAGATTTAGTAGATATTACACAGTCGTCAGCGTAAAGATTAATTAATGACGAGACGCAATTAGGTAGGTCATTGATATAAATGAGAAACAGAAGAGGGCCTAACCCGGACTCTTGAGGAACACCGGATGTAACGGAAGTGATGGGAGACGTGTTCTCATTAGCAGTAACAAACTGATATCGGTTAGTTAAAGAACAGGCTGTCCAGGCAACTACGTTAGGATCAATACAAAATTTTTTAAAGTTTAAATGGAAGCAACTGGTGAGGAACTTTATAAAAAGCCTTGCTGAAATCTAGAAAAGCACAGTCAACTTGGGACCCACACTAAAGGACAGGATGAAGATCATTAGTGAATGACAAAAGCTGTACGTCTCACAGGAGTGAAATTTGCGAAAATCATGCTGATTCTTGTTCTACCCGACGGAAGGTGCCCATCTGCAAGACGCCAGCCACGACCCGAGGTAGTGCACGTCGTCCGGCTCAAGCCGTATTACGAACGATAGAACTTTGGACTCTCGTCAAAGAGTGAACTGTGAACTGTGAACTGTAGCTCGCGACTCTGCTATCCTTTTGTTGTGTATTTGTGTTTTCGCTTTGTGCTGCATCGGGACGATGCACTTTTTTTAAAGGGGGAATAATGCCGCGAGCGCAGCTGACTGAGTAGGCAGCGCACTCGTGGCCTAGTATTCCACCGCCGGACGCGATAGCGAACGGACGTGCGATGGAGCGCTCTTCAGCGACGACGATAACGGCGGTTTCTGGCCGTGGTGATACTGGCTTCGGCGGTTTGCCGAATGACTACGCGGTTATTTTGCCCTCAATTCCCTCCGGCGAAGCTATGAACCGCAGCCTTGTGCTGCACGCTGACACCCGGGGACGTCCGTATCGAGCAGAAGGTTCGTTCGGCCGCCGAACCAGGTGGGTGTCGGGAAGAAGTGGACGGCCTGGGCGCTTTCAAATGGGACACGTATGGCTTCAAAGCTGCATACTGCCGCAGCCAGTGAGAAGCTCCTGGCGACAGGACAACTGCAGGTGAAAGACCGCTTCTGTCTGCTAATCGACCCCAACAAGCGGGAATTAAAGGTCAGGTTCACTGGTGGCGTCTGACGTGCCCGCGGACACTATTCGTCGAGCCTTTGAAGCCTACGAAGAAGCGAAGGAGACACCCGCGAATCGTGGAAGGTCGAGGCCTGTCGGACGTGGACACCACGACGGTCGTCGTGCACCTGCGTGCTTCCAGGTCGGCATGATACCGGGAGTCCTTCCTCACCAGCTCCGGTTCCTAGGTGTCGGGTACATGTACTCTGTTCGCGTGCCGGTGTGCCGGCGCGCGCCGGTGCGTGCGGAACGCCGGAATACCGACTCGCGCGGAGTCCGCGCATGCGCATCGCGCCTGCCGAGGGAATATGCTCTCATCGCGCGCATCGCGTCATCGGAGCGCTCGCGCGTCGTCTGCTACGGGCGTCGTCTTCTACGCGAAGCATGTCGCATGGAAGCGCAGGGGTTAAAATGCGTGTAGATGAACTTATCAGCCCACGGGCATGCGATAAGCATGCGAATATTTTGATGCATGATACAGTATCATACCTTTTTTGTTTCTTATATTTTATTAAAAGAATATTCGAGGCCCCCTCCCCGCATGCGGTGTGCTTGATAAATTTAGGCGCCTTTGCATTGCTGTCAGAACGATTGCTGCACCTCGTCATGGCCAGAGTTCCAGAGGCGGACAGGCGATTGATCATCGAGCTCTCCCAGAAAGGGCACTCGCAGCGGGCCATCGGGGCCCTTGTAAATAGGCCTCTAAAGACGGTTAATAGGATCGTTCAAGCTTTCCGTTATGAAGGCCGGATCCACGACGCACCTCGAGGGACTCCCCCAAGAGCGACGACCGAGGATGAGGACCGTTACATTATTGCCGCTGTCGTCGAGGACCCCTTTCTTTCGGCCAGGGAAATCCGAGAGGAGCTGGAATTGGACGTTTCGGACGTGACAATTCGTCGGAGGTTGGCAAGCGCCGGCCTGCATAGCGCCATGGCAGCGCAGAAGCCCCTGCTATCTCCTTCAAACAAGGAAGCGAGGCTCCGCTTTGCGATGGGACATGCGTCGTGGACGGCGGATGACTGGGGCCGGGTCGTCTTTTCAGACGAATCGACGTTCTCCACCAGGCAAGACGAACGCGTGCGTGTGTGGCGACCCCGCGGCGCACGGTAAGGCCTGCTTAGTATGTTAGCTGTTCTACGTAGATCTTGATAATTGTTTTCGTTGCGGAAATATTTCGTCGTTCGTTTACGTTCTCGCTACACACTCGTGATTTACTGCAATTCCGTTTGATAAAAGGCTGGGGTCCCTTAACAGTTAAATTTTCTGCTATGTTATTCGCAATGTATCCATTGTTAGTTAAAGCTAATTACGTTGTTTATTTGTTTTTTATTATTGTTGGCTCATATGGGTAGTCGTGACAGTCTTTGTTCCTTTCTCCTCTTTACCTGCGTAATTTTTGTGTATACAGTTCGATAGCTTGGCTGAAAAATCACACCGCTCAACTAGGGTCGATGCGCTCCTGCAGGAACGATCCTGCCTACGTGCAGCGCGTTGCTTCCAGCGGCAGGACGTCCGTGAACGTTTGGGGTGCCATCTCAAAACATGGCCTCGGTCCTCTGCACCGCATAGTCGGGAGGCTGACATCGACCAGTTACTGCGACGTGGTGGACACCGTCCTTATACCCTTCGTTCGGAGTGGTCTCTTCCCCGACGGGAACTTCCTTTTTCAGCAAGATCTCGCGCCCATCCACACTGCGCGCACCGTGAAGGACCACTTGCGGCAGTGCGGCATAGAGGAGTTGCCATGGGTTCCGAAGGGCGCGGACCTCAACATCATTGAGAACGTGTGGGGCCGAATGAAGGCGGCCATGGTGCGGACTCCTATTTATTCCGCCACAGAAGACCAGCTGTGGGACGCAGTCCAAGCAGAATGGGAACGTTTGAAAGGAGACGCGTCTTTCGTGTCAAGTCTTTACGACTCGCTGCCGTCAAGGATGGCGGCTGTAGTCGAGCTAAACGGGGATATGACCCGTTACTGAGCCTGTTTTAGTTGACTTGATTTTTCTTTGACTGCAGGTAGCAGCCATTAAGTTTTACTTCAGCAATAAAGTTTGCACTTTTCTTACCCGACACTACTGACACAACGTCGTCATTACAGCAATCGGCTGCAGCAAGCCTTATGGGCAGAAATCTTAGACGTCTGCACCCCGCAGTCACCAACACACATCTATCACAGGCCAAAAGGCAATAACAGTAAGGAAGACAAGAACCACAAGCTATAAATGCAGTTATCAAAGTCAGGACCACGTTAATTAATGATGCAGACGCGCTGGCCGACAATTAGTCTATGATCACCGCGCCCGAGATAGCTCTAGACTTCACAGGAAGCGGGGTCGGCGAAGCTGGCGCAGACTGACGCGAGAAGAAAAAAGTCACAATGTTTATTTGCTTTAACAAATACTGAAACTAAACCGGGAAAGCAGATGAGCACATTGGAGGAGCTTTCATTTTAGGGTTCACCACCTTTCGGGTATGCCGAAGTTCTTGCTATCACCAGTAGCATGCGCATGGTAGACAACAGCCGTAGCAGACAACACACGTAGCAGACAACACACGTAGCAGGCGAGGCGCGTAGCAGACGACACGCGTAGCAGACGACACACGTAGCAGACGACTCGCGTAGAAGACGACAGGCGTAGCAGACGATACACGTAGCAGACGACGCGCGTAGCAGACGACAGACGAGCGCTCAGATGACGTGATGCGCGCGACGAGAATATAATCTCGCCGCACGCGCGATGCGCATGCGCAGCAGTTGCGCGCCAGTCCGGTAGAGCGCTCTGATAGTGCCCGCTGCCACGCGCTCCGGCGTTCCCGCTAACTGTGATCAAGATAGTACGGCGTGAGTGCAGGGTGCCTAGGTGCGAGGAATGTCGAGCCTTCGGGCACGACGCAAGGGACTGCGTGCGGTCGTACGCCCGAGCCGTCGCCAGCCACACCGCTGACGACACGGGTATGAGCCACGTCATGGACGAGGCTGAGGCGGAGGAGGCAGCGTCACCCACGGCGATAGCTCCATCACCAGCAGAGCTCCAGACAACGGGAGCGGATGCCAGCACGGCGCAGTGTGTCGCGCAAAATCAGGCGTTGACAACTCCTACGGCACTGGGAGATGGACTTAGCGGCGAATCTGCGAGCGAAGTGAAGGTGGCGGCGCAGGAGGCACCGGCCGCGAGTGACTCGACAAAGGCCTCCGAGGGTGAAGACGCGGGTGAAATGGACTTCGAGGCCAAGGCTGCCAAGCGAACGTTCAACGAGACGACAGTGACGACCAACACGGCTGGCTCTCGCTCAGAGTCGGGCCTGCACGAGGCGGCGAGCAAGAGGGGATGCCGAAGAGGTGGCCGTGGCGGCTCGTCGGCTGTACCCCGTGGCGGCTCGACGGCTCTACCCCGAGGCGACGAGCAGTGACTCTCTGGTGCTGCGGCAGCTTCCTTTCAGGCACATAGGTGAGCGCTATGCTCGAGGGTTGAAACTTGCTCAATGGTAGTGTCTCTTGAAGGTTCATTACGTGTCGCTACGCTGAACGTGCGGGGTCTCGCAGCTAGGCGCAGGCAACAGCAGCTCTACCGACTGTTCACCGAGCATGAGCTAGATATCGTGGCCATTCAAGAGACCAAAGTAGAGAGTGAGGGTCAAACCGACAGCATGTTGCGGTCGTTTCTGTCGCGCTATGAAGTCTGCGTAAGTCACGCTGTTGGTTTGTCTGCAGGTTGCTGCTTGTTCCTTAAGAAAACTGTTGGTGCTGTCGTCCACACTGTTACGACATGCCCGTCCGGCCGTTTTGTTATGTGTGATTTCACCGCTTATAGCCTGGAGTGGCGGGTAATCTGTGTTTATGCTCCCAATAAGCCCGATGAGCGCAGAATGTTTTTTGAAAATATTTATGGGTTTTGCCAGTGTGACCGACTTATTATATTTCTAGGAGACTTTAATTGTGTTTGCAGAAGTGAGGACCGCTCCAATGGAGGGCGCTACAGAGACGCCAGTGTTATGGCTTTAAATAATCTTATTGGGCACTATGAGTTGGAAGATATTGCGGGTTGCGTGCCTCGTGCAAAGGGTCTGGGGTACACCCACTTCCAAGGTAACAGTCACGCCAGGTTGGACCGAATATACATTTCGTCGGATCTGGTTCCCCTATGTGGTCGTTACTCGGTCGACAACGTCTCCTTTAGCGATCACTGTCTCGTTAGTTTTCAATTAGGTGTCAAGAAAAACGGACCACCTTTTTCGTGGGAACAGTGGAAACTTAACGCGAAGCTGATTCGAGATGAGTCTTTTCGGCACTTAGTCAAGGAGAAATGGCAGGAAGCAGAGCTGAAGGGAGGGTGTGTCATCGAGAAGTGGGAGACCTTCAAGCAGGAGGTAAAAATCACCGCAATTGAGAAGGCGTGTTCCTTGAAGTTCCAAGAAAAGAAAAACGAAGATGTGTTGCGTGATAACCTGAAGAAACTTTTACGGGAAGAATGCCGAACTCCCGGCCGTTTTATGAATGACATTAATGACCTAAAAGCCCAACTCGAGATCATAGATCAGGAAAGATATAGGGGGCCGCCATACGAGCCCGTGCGGAAAGATTCTTGGTTGGAGAAGCGCCCACAAAAAGGATGGTTGCCGCGGAAAAGAAATACGCGCGCGGCAATGAAATAGTTGAAATCGAACACCATGGCGTTCTGTCTGGCGAGAAAAAGTTTATAGAAAAGGCTTTCGTCGAACACTACACGGATCTTTTCAGTCGTCATGCCTCACAAAAGGCGGCGTTTGAAAGCGAGTTCTTGTCTTTACTGCCGACAATAGATAGTAATTTAAAAGCTTTTCTAGAAGAACCGATAAGCCTGTCGGAGATAACATTTGCGATAGATGATTTGAAACCTGGGAAATCGCCAGGCCCGGATGGGTTGACCGCACTTTTCTATAAGACGTTTAAGCATGAGATTGCAGTTATTTTGTTAGATGTTTTTACTGAAGCTTATGACCAAAAATTCTTACCGCCATCGTTTCTGCGCACGCATACGATATTGATCCCTAAGTGTGACGATCCCGTTAAACTTCGTAGTGTAAAATCTTATCGTCCTATAACGCTCACTAACATAGATTACAAAATACTAATGAAAGTCCTCGCTAGACGATTGCAATGCGTAATCACGAATGTTGTGGGGCCGCACCAGACGTGCGGCATACGGGGTCGAAGTATTTTAACTAACATTCATGTCGCTCGCAGTATTTTGGAGTGCTGCGACTCAGAGATAAGGAAGGTTGCGATGTTACAGCTAGACCTAGAAAAAGCCTTCGACCGCGTGTCTCATGATGTCCTCTTTAGTGTTTTGGAACATATAGGGGTAGGGTCTGTAATTTTAGAAGGAGTGCGGATGGCGTACCGAAACTGCACAACGAGCTTGATTATCAATAAGCGTGTAAGCGAACGCATCCCTGTCAGATCTTCGGTAAGGCAGGGATGCCCGCTGTCACCACTATTGTTTGCTTTGTATATAGAACCCTTTTGTTTGCGCATTATTCATGAACAGAGCGTTCGCGGTTTTGCTCTGAACACGTGCGAAGTCCGAATACTGGCTTACGCGGATGATATTGCGATATTTTGCACTGATACAGAGAGTGTTAAAAAAGTAATTGAAATCACAAAGACCTTTTGTCTGCAAACTGGGTGTTCAGTGAATTGGTCAAAGTGTTTGGGTTTCTGGCATGGCGAGTGGCCATCGAAGCCGAGAGTGTACGAAAATATCGAATGGGAGACCTTACCAACCCGTTATCTAGGCGTCCCACTAGAGTGTTACCGTGATAATGCACTTTTGTGGCGCGAAGAAGCTGATAAGTTACATGATAAAGCAACGCAGAGCGGTTGCCGGCATATGTCAATGTTCGCACGCGCCACTGTGTGTAACCTATTTTTTGTTGCAAAGGTATGGTACCTTCTTCAAGTACTGCACTGTTCTCGTATTTCCATTCAAAGGTTGCATCGTGTTTTCGCTGTTTTCGTTTGGGCCTCCTCTTGGGAGCGAACCAGTCGGGTGAACCTGTTTCGACGTGTCCGATCTGGTGGCCTCTCTTTGGCCCATCTCTTTATTCGACAAGTTGTTAACCGCTTTATCTTCCTGCGGGATCAAACCAATCCCTTTTTGCGTGCGGTTTTTCAGGTTCATTTGTGTGACGCCTTACCTGATTTTATCGTTTCATCCTGTGACGGAGGGTCTGGGCCACTTAGTGCCTATTTAAAAGAAGTTGTTGGTGCTTACAGATTTTTAGTAGCTCGTTTTTCGTTAGAATATTTATGCAATGTGTCACGAAAACGCCTAACGAAAGATTTAATAGAAATGTCTTTTTCACCTCCCATTTATCGAATGTTGTACAGTGCTCTCCCTGGACAGGATGTACTCAGTCGGGTTAAAAAAATGCTGGTACCTGCTAATATGAAAACGTTTTTCTTTAAATTACATACTGGGACGCTGTCGGTTAAAACATGGCTACATGAAAAAGGTGTATACGTTCCCTGGTCTGTGAATTGTTTTTTGTGTAAGCAACCCGAAACTATCGAGCATGTGTTCTTAAACTGCTGGGATGCAGTGTTTTACTGGGACGTTCTCCAGCGAACGTTGAAAAAAGACCTCCCGTTGAATGGACATGGGATACGGTATCTGCCAGTTGAAGTCACGGACTCTGTGCCATATGATTTAATTATGGTCGTAGGACTCCACAGTATTTGGAGGAGCCGCATGGCAGTGCGGCATGCAGACGTCGACGCGCGACCTGTGTGCCTGTATTTTACTGAAAGCATCCGAAAAATTAGGGAAGTGTACAGCTTTTCAGGAGATGGCCCAGATTGGTTGCCAGTCCTAGACAACCTGGCTACAATAAGATCTGTATAAGCACTCCACGCTCACTGAAGTTTCGCTGACGTGTTTGTGAACAACGTATCTGTACAGTAATCCCATGTCTACCTGGCAATAAATAAAAAAAAAAGCGCGCTCGTGGCCTAACGGTTATCGCGCGTGCCTTCCACGCAGAAAGCCAGAGTTCGATTCCTGGCCGCGGGTACGCATTTTTGTTGACTTTAATGTAATGTTCTGGTAAATTCGAGAGCCGTGTTGCTGATTCGAGGTTAGAATGTTCTACCCGCCGAACCTTCTACGCCGACTGTTCCAGAAGCCCACGCGTGTACAAAAGGGGCTCCGCGTGGCCAGCCGAGTCAGTCTCGCCCCAGCGTTCGATCCTGCTGTTTCGCCGCCATCGACGCCCGCGACGCTATCTGTTATCTTTTGTTTCTATTCTGTTTTTGGGCACAAGTTCGCCACATTAAACGTTTATTTCTTCCTGTTTATTTATTGTTATTTTGGTCACCACCCGTGACAATATCCCACACTGCCTGGTGATAGTTAAGGGGAGAAAATTGGTCTTAGAAGGGCGGGAGGAATCATATATTTCTGTCTTTTTTTATTTAGGGTAGGTGGCGCAAGCTACCGCCTGTTACAAAGGGTATAGCCATTAACATCCATGTATCCATCGTCAAGCGTGGTAACCACTCGGCCACGCACGCGCTCGCTCGCAGACGCACGTGGCATAACTCCCTCCTTTATAAAGAGCATCGTCTCGATGCCACGTGAAAGGAAAGAAACAGAGCAAGGCAAACAAAATAGTAGCGAATATACAGAAGGTTCACGTATACACCTTTTCTACGTGGGCGCCGCCATCTTCAATT
This sequence comes from Ixodes ricinus, assembly GCA_037355805.1. Lineage (NCBI taxonomy): Eukaryota > Metazoa > Arthropoda > Arachnida > Ixodida > Ixodidae > Ixodes > Ixodes ricinus. The sequence continues at coordinate 88,393 of JAZHYW010001634.1, read as the reverse complement.
CTGGAACTTCCGGTATGCGTGAAAACATCGCTTTCTTCTCGCCTCGACAGTAGAACGTGTTAACAGTTTAATTTCAACCGTCAGTCGTTCTTGTTATGACCTTTCTATACTTTTTTTACTTTTCGGGGTTGTAATCTCTTGCTTTTTGTTCGGAACGCTTACCGGATAGGGGGACAACGTGGCTGGGTGCGAGGCTAAACGAAAAAGGTGTATACTTTGACCCCGAGCCTAGAAGGCTCGGGGTCAAGAGTATACGTGAACCAACTGCCAAAACACAGTCCTATCAAGCGTTGCACGGGATCACAGTTCACAGTCTTATCGTGCGTAGTACGGCTTGAGGCGACGACGTGGACGACCTTAGGTCGTGGTGCGCGGCGTGATGCTGTTATTGTTCCGTCGGGCATCACCTCGTAGTTCAGCTCCCCGGGGCGACGAAGTACTTTGTATGGTCCAAAGCAGTGGCGTCACGAGGGTCAGCGGCACCCGGGGCGGTAGCCTGCCGCGACACCCCCCGCGACTCCCCTCCCCCTCGTGGCCCGCCGCGACACCCCTCCGGGCCCTGCACCCGGGGCGGTCCGCCCCCCCCTCCCCCTTCCCGACCCCCGCTTGTGACGCCACTGGTCTAAAGTATCGTTCCAGCAGTTTCTCACTGAGGCCGGGGCGACGGATGGGCGTCCACACCCACACCCTGTTTTCGGGCTGGAAGTGGACGTCCGTGCGACGAAGGTTCTAGCGGCCCGCATTGACGCGTTCCTGGTCTTGAATCAGCAGTCGGACGACCTGGCGGACTTCTTCCGATCGTTGAGCAACCACCTGGGCGTCGTCGCTCTCATCGTCAGCTGGCTCATGGGCAGCATCGCGTCAAGCATGGTCGTTACCTTCCGACCATGCACCAGCTGGAGAGGTGTAAATCCAGTGGTCTCTTGAACCGCCGAGTTGTAGGCGAACGTGACGTAGGGCAACACCTCGTCCCACGTTTTGTGCTCTACGTCGACGTACATCGAAATCATGTCGAGAATTGTCTTCTTGAGTCGCTCCGTCAGTCCGTTAGTCTGCGGGTGGTACGCAGTGGTACGACGGTGGCTGGTGTGGCTGAGTTGAAGCATTTTTCGGGTCAGCTGTGCCATCAACGATGATCCGAGATCTTTAATCAGAACTTCGGGAGAGCCATGCCTGAAAACGATCAACTCGATGAAAAATTTGGCGACTTCAACAGCAATTCATGTAGGAAGGGCTTTTGTTTCTGCGTACCGCGAAAGATAATCTGTGGCGACGATTATCCAACGGTTTCCCAGGGTCGACGGCGGGAAAAGACCAAGTAGGTTCATCCCATCTGCTGGAACGGTGCAGTTGGCGGAGGAATTGGCTGCAGGAGACCTGCCGGCTTCATCGGCGGTTTCTTGCGTCGCTGGCACTCGTGGCATGATCGGGTGTAGAGGTGGACGGTTTTGGGGAGCTTGGGCAAGTAATACTTTTCACGAATACAGGCCAGTGTCCGGCTGTAACCAAGGTGTCCGGACGTCGGGTCATCGAGACATGCTTGAAAGATCTCCTCTCGCAAGTCAGTCGGGATAACCAGCAGCCACGGCGAGTTGTTGTCCCCGAAGTTTTCCTTGTAGAGTACACCATGTCGAACAGCGAAGGTGGGCAGGGCTCGTGAGAAAACACGTGGCATGGTATTCCCGCACCCTTCCAGGTGCTCGATTAATGCGCGCAGCTCAGGATCGTCTCACTGATGTCGTGCCATGTCGTTGGTGTTCACTGCTCCTAGGAAGCACTCGTCGTCATCGTCGTCGCTGCTGCCGGAAGGTGTTTTGACAGGGGTCCTGGACAGGCAGTCGGCGTCGCTGTGCTTGCGGCCTGACTTGTAGACTACAGTGATGTTCAACTCTTGTAGTCGGAGACTCCATCGAGCGAGGCGTCCTGAAGGGTCCTTGATGTTCTCAAGCCAGCAGAATGAGTGGTGATCCGTGATTACGCAAAACGGGCTGCCGTACAAGTACGGGCGGAACTTCGTGATTGCCCACACGGCCGCAAGACATTCTTTTTCAGTCGTGGAGAAATTTCTCTCCGCCTTGGACAGTGTCCGACTTGCGTAGGCGATGGCTCACTCGGTGCCTTCTTGCACTTGAGCCAGTACCGCTCCAAGTCCTGCATTACTAGCGTCCGTGTGAATCTCGGTTTCCACATCCTAATCAAAGTGTCCAAGAACAGGCAGAGTCTGGAGTCTTCGCTTCAGCTCATCGAATGCCTGTTGCTGCTCCACGGCCGATTCGGACTTCTCGGTGTCCTTCGCGAGGCTTGTGAGCGGTGCGGAAATCCTTGAGAAATCCCGAACGAAACGTCGATAACAGGCAGAAAGTCCAAGAAATCTTCGCTACGGCCTTCTTGTCTGTGGGCAATGGAAATGCCGCGACGGCGCGAGTCTTCTCGGGGTCTGGGCGGACGCGTTCTTTACTAGCCACGTGGCCTTGGAACTTCAGTTCATCATAGGCGATCCGGCACTTTGACGGCTTGAGGGTGGGTCAGGCGGACTGTATGGCTTGAAGAACACCTCGGAGTCGTTGCAAGTGCTCGACGAAGTCGCTTGAAAACAATACGATGTCGTCAAGGTAGGCGAGACAGCTCTGCCATTTCAGTCCTGCCAATACAGTGTCCATGACACACTGGAAAGTAGCTGATGCTGTGAATAGTCCAAAGGAAATCACCTTGAACTCGTGCAGTCCATCCGGCGTGACGCAGGCTGTCGTCTCTCGGTCCCAATTGTCGACTTCGATCGGCCAGTAGCCGATCTTCAGGCCCATCGATAAAAATATCGAGATTGGCGCAGCCGGTCTAGCGTGTCGTCTATGCGGCGGAGTGGGTAGACGTCTTTCTTCGTCACCGCGTTCAGCTGCCAGTAGTCCACGCAGAACCTAAGCGGTGTGTCCTTCTTAACCAGCACGACTGGAGAGGCACACGGACTGCTTGAAGGCTGGAATATGTCGTCGTTCAGCATTACCCCACACCTCCCCCAAAATGTCACGAATTACAATTGATGAAGCAACGAAAACTGAAACAAACTAAACGTTTAATGGTGCAATGTTTTGCCCAAAACAAAAAAAAGAAACAGAAGATAACACTAGAGCTTCGCGGTCGTCGATGGCGGCGTAGCAGCAGGATCGAACGCTGAGGCGAGACTGACTGTGGCTCGCCACGCGGAACCCCTATGTACATACAAGCGTTGGCTTCTGGAACAATCGGCGTAGAAGGTTCGGCGCGTAGAACATTCGGACCTCGACAAAGAAAAGGGTTCTCGAATTTACCAGAATATTAAACTGAAAGAATAAAAAGACGCGGAATTCCCAGGAATCGAACCGTGGGCATCCGCATGAGAGCCAAGCGCGGTAACCACTCGGCCACGCACTTTTTTGTTCTTTATTCCCGGATTTAAGCATTAACAAAATGCCATAAAATTAAAAAGGCCACCCTTGCCGACTAAAGTCTGACGCGGCAAGGCTAAAAGGGTTTCAAGCGAGTCACATCGTCGAGTACCGATACAAAATCAGGTACGGAAGGTTGAGCTTTCCACACTTCTAAAACATATTGCATAGATACACCGAAGTATTGTCTCACCTCTCTATACCCGTTTTCACCTCAAAAACCATAGTTAAAAAAAGTCCGGCCCCTCGCGGAGCATTACTAATTTCTCCTTCACGCGGAGAACTAAGGTACATGTAGGTGCATCTTAGGTAAGATATATGTTGTCCTACCAAGACGTACACGTTTCAAACACCAAAAGCATCGCTTTTTCCTCCGACAACCAAATCTCGGAAGAACTATAGTCTCTACAATCACTTTCGAGATGCCCCGCTCAAGTATTCTAGAGAGAAACGCGTGCACGAAAACTGCATCGCTTGTACCACCTCACGCATATAGCCATGAATTCCTGCACCACAAACATACGTAGACGAGATAACAAAACGCGGGAGCACTCTGCACAAGCGCACTTGACAAAAGGTACGTAGAAAAGGATCGTTCACGTCTCGTAGGAAAAGAAAATGGTTGACAACCTGTCGCAGGAAGAGGTGTGCTATTGAAAGCTCCCAAGAGCGGACGCGCTGAAACAGGTTTGTTCGACTCGTCCGCTGCCATTTAAATCTCCATATAAGCGCAGCGAACACCCGATGCAATATCTGTACATTCAAGCGCGAACAGTGCAGCACCTGCAGAACATACCATAGCTTGCCGACAAAAAACAGGCTACATACTGTGGCGCGCGCAAAAATTAATAGATCCCTTCCTTTCCACTTTCCAGCCTTTTCACGTTGTTCAACTACCTTCCTCCGCCAGTACGGATCACTGTCTCAGTAGCTTTCCAATGGGACCCCTAAGTATTTTGCCGTTGTAGTTACCCAACGCACATTTTCAAACAGAGTGGGCGTTGACTGCCACTCTCCATGTCAAAGTCCTAAACATTTTTGCCCATTTACAGCGCTTCCACTATATTTGCAAAAAACTTTTAATTATCTTCACAGCTTCTTTGATACTATTCTTATCGACACAAAATATTGCAATGTCTTCGGCGTATGAAAAACACGCGGACCTCGCACAACTGGAATGCAAACCCACGAATAATTTTGCTCTTAATTATACTCAGGCACAAGGACTCAGTAAATATATGCAAAAAATAAGGGGTGACAACGTAAAACCCTCCACTCGGCCACGCACGCGCTCGCTCGCCGGTGTCCGTGGCCCTTTCCTCACCAGAAGATTGCAACAATTGCTGGAGACGGAAGAGGTACCTGACGTTTGTAAATTCGGCAGAGTCGTGTCTCTCCACAAGGGGACATAAGAATATACCCTCTCAACTACAGGCAAATTTACCTGACTTGCATAGTTTTTAAAATTATCGGGCATATCATCTACAAACATCTTAATACCTTTCTTGATTTTAACAACTACTTCAGCAGCTCCCAGCATTGTTTTTGGCAAGTCGCTGTCCTTTGAAACCTAACTTACCCGTCTGCTAACGATTGCTTTCAGAGTATGGACTCCGGTTATTCAACCCACACAGTGTTTCTCGATTTCGCCAAAGCCTTTGATGATGTCCTACATTACCTTCTATTTCATAAATTATCCACGTTAAGCATTGATCCTAGAGTACTAGGATGGACTAGTTATTTTCTTTATCATCGTTCACGGTCGGTTTGCGCTTTAACAATACAACTTCCGATTCCATTCCTGTTACATCTAGCGTCCCATCAGAGAACCGTTCTTGGGCCTCTGGTTTTCCTTGTGTACATCAATGATTTCTGACCTCACATTTCTGCCTCTATTCGTGTCTTTACTGATGATTGTGTCATGTACAATAAAATAAAATAGTAACTCCGAATGAATTCTTAACATTAAAGAATGGCATTAATAAAATAGCCGACTGGTGCGTTATGTGGCAGATGACTCTTAACATCAATAAATGTGCATGTGTTTTTCTATCGTTCTCCACTTTACCCCAACCAAATTTCACTCTTCACGGCATAGACCTTGCTTATGCTAATGAGTACAAGTATCTAGGAATCCACATTACTTCTGATCTCTCCTGGCATACTCATATTGATACTCTCATAGCTTAAGCAAACCACAGTTTAGGATATTTGCGCGCATGTAAATCCGCCTATCCTGTCCTTAAACGTGGTCCTATGTTACCTCGTCAGCACAAAATTAGAATATACGACTTTGATTTGGAGTCCTGACCAATTCATTTTAGCAAATCTAATTGAGTCGATCCAGAACCGAGCCGTTCGTTCCATCGTGCCTAATGACTCACGTTTCTCCAATGTGTCTGCCACAAAAGCTCATTTGAATATGCACGATCTTTTTAGTCGTCATAACATTTCCCGTCCTTAGTCTTCTGCGCAAAATTTATTACCACGGAACCCTATATCAGTTCGTTCTTCAACCGCCTTGTTATGTCTCTCCAAGGTTCGATCGTTCCCGCTAGATAGCCTAACGCAAATGCAGCTCAACGGCCCACTTCTATTCTGCCCTTCCGGACGCCATTGTGGGCTCGAACGACCTCCCGGACAATATTTTCATTATCGGCGACGGCACCTTTTACGGAGCGTTATAACTAATCACCTTACTCATCCTAACTCCCGTCTGTAATGCCTCTGGCCCTGAGGGTATTCAAGATAAATTATAAAATAAATACGTGGCCTATTGTTTGCCAAGAAGGGACATTTTCCACGTAGCCGTGGCAATCTTGGATCGCGGAACTACCGGTATGGGAAGAAAACGTCGCTTTGGCCTTGCCGCCCAACTGGGACGTGTTCACGTTTTATCATGGTTGTCAACCCCTCTCTCTTTGTCTCGTGAATAATATTTTATCCATTCCACCTTGTAAGGTCTCGCTTTCCTTCCGTCGTCCATGCGAGATGTGTGAACTACGTAGCTGCTGACGAAGGTCAACGGAACAGGTCTACACTGAAAATGCCAGAAAACAAGAACTAGAAAAAACAACAACCATACAGTGCGTTTCTAGCAACTGAACTTTGTTTTAAATGTTCAAGTTCAGTCGTTGGTAGCACACTACTTGTCCTTCTTCCGTCTCACTGGCAGAATGTGAGTAACAGGGAGAACCTTCCGATGTCCCACCTCCAGTGTTCTAGCTGCCTACTTTCGTCTATGCTTCGGCGTCTCGTGAGCTTCGAGGGTTCACGCGCAGCCAACGCACGACAGAAGGCACTCGCTGTGGAAGCTGGGCGTCAGAAAGAGACGGCCCTACTGTTTTCATCTCGGGAATATAGTCCATGTTTGCTTGCGCTTTTAGTATTCTTGCGATGTGCCAACTGGAGTCACTGACAGCTCGAGAAACGCAGGGCAGGGTAAGCCTCGAGCATCTCATTATGGCTCCGCAGCCATTGGTTAGCCGCTAGGAAAGCATTAACATATTCGGCCACGCCCTAATTAGCTCGACTAGAACCATCGTTCCATCCTACTGCTACCGTTTGGTAGTTTCATTTCTTCATCCTTCAAACATCACTGGAGCATGTTCTGCCTTCTTCGAAATATGTCGAACGACAGAAACCCGACTGCCACGGGAGTAGCCGAATCGAATTCCTCTCGTCGATAGCCACGAGAGTTTCTGAGTTTCTCGTTGGCCAACGGGAAAGTGACGGGGCATGGGCGGCCCCGAAAACTTGCTGCGATTGAAAGGAGGCTCGACATCACTCCTGACGTCGCAATGTCGAGCCTCCTTCCAATCGCAGCGAATCGTGAGGAGCGGAGACAGCGAGGAATCTGCGGTTGAAGGAAGACTTGCTTTGGCGGCCACAGTTCTATATTTAGGAGTGCATGTTAAACAATGGCGTTTTCGCGGCTTCCTGCTTTTTTTTGCTTTTTTTGTGGCGCCGCATTTTTGACGTGAAAACCGCTTGGCTTTTACGCATCTCTTTGCATAGCTTAGATGCTGATGACTACGCATCAATTATCTCGCCTTTTATTATACTCAGGGATACTAAGTATACTCTTTTTTTGTCTTCATCTTGAAAGTTGAAGGTGCTGCTCCTACATTTCGACATCCAATCGCAGTTCATTAATTTGTATAATGCGCGTTTTATTATCCGTCTTAAAAGGAAACCCGTTACCAGTAGTTGCTACACAGATATCGATCACGAGTGAGGCCGACCTATCCCTCTACGAGGCCTACGAGTCGCCGCTTTCAACTCAAGCGCAGTTTCACGTCGAACCCATTAGCTTCGACGGGCATCGCAATAAAGGGATTACATATTACGAATCTGTAAGAGCGTCCCATAAATATAAAAGTGCAAAAAAAAATCGACTCGTCAGGTTTCGATTTGGCACCGATGTCAATATCTCGCCTCAATAAAATCTCAAGCTCCCGTTTTTAGGGGACTGGTAGACCGCTTATATTTCTTTATTCAAACAAATCCAGCAAGGGAAACGAATTTATTTTTATTAAATAATTTTACCATCGTGTTTGCAGCCAGCCCTCCACCGTCGACGTCAACCTTCTGTCGCTCTATCCCACCATAACAATGTTGCCGACACTTTTGGCGCACTGTACTTCGTCTCGCACGAAGTCTTATCGCAGCCGACGCCACGAGCCGATGGAGGCATCCGAGCAGCACCCAATGTGCATCGTCATCCCGCCTGTCGTCTTTGTATGGCTGCTGCGATCGGCTGAACCAACCACCGACGTTACCAAAACACTCAGTTGAGGAAACTCATCCTTGAAACCCGTTCCGTTCGCGTCCACCGAGATCAAACTAAATACGATAAGAGCGCCACCCTTCAGCGACGAGTCAAAACATGAAAGTTAATATATATTGCTACTGCAAAATGACACTGCGATATGGCGCCACCGGCTCTTGCGCGACTCGACCTGAACCAGTACGTGTAGCAGTGCGGTTCCCGGAGCGACCACTGCGGTATAAATGGCGGCGTTGCGATCGCTTTTAGTTCGGTTCTCGAGTACAGATCGGAGCCACTTTTTTGAAGCAAGCTCTATGGCAGCTACCCAACTGAGTTGTTCAAGTAGCGCTGCCAACCGTGCACTGTGAAAACACGTAATCCTGCTCTTTCTTTTTTGTGCGTGGTTGGTTTACTTTATCATAGCAAATCTACAAAGACGACAAGAGCCGGGATGGTGCAATTTTTTTGGCTCTTTTTTATTGACTTTATTGTAAATTAGCGCCAGCTGCGGTTGAAATTAGTGTAAAGCGCAGTAAGGTACGCTCAGAAAGTGTCTTGATGACAGCAGTGTGACTGCTATCAATGGAGCATCAACTTCCTTCGCGGGCGACACCGGAAGAACACCACTTCCCGATCATACGCGGAAGGATGCAAGCTCGTTGACTAATTGTAGGTTCGAAAGGAAGGAAATGCGGAACCAGAAATTAGCCCCTCAATTAAAGAAAGAAAAAAAGAAAGACGCCAGAATTTATTCGTTCCGGAAGTCAGAAGATAAAAGTAGCCGCAAATCTAAGAACGTTGTACGTAAATGGGCTAGCCATTTTGCGTTTGTGCGAGATGTGCGAATAGCAGCCATCGTGGCAGATTGCTCGATTTCGTTTGTATTTCCTGTGCATAAACATAACGCGTACTACTTTCTTGCATCGAGCTTCGAAGCGACAACCTACATTATATGAGTACGATCAATTCACCACACAAAATGACACTTTTTCTTAAAGGTTTTATTGAGCGCCGTAAATATGATTACTGATATGGTCTTTTTTGCGACGAGAGATCACTCGCGTGCTCTTCGCTGTATCATCAATCCACAACCTGTGCTTCTGCCAGAACGGTGTGCAATACGGGGAAAATATATACTCGGAACGAAAATTAAAGAAAAAACCGGCAAGTTTGTCTAATCCTCTACGGCATTATTTGATTTCTTCGTGTAGCCACTCGAAGTCGGTGTTAGATGTGAAAAAGGTGTCCTCCAGATATCAGACAAGCAAGCTGTGGTGTCCAACTCCAGACTGAGCTTAGGCACCGGCGTGTTCTCGGGTGACATTTCACGTGAGCAATAGCTTTTCGAGTTTTCACACTGTCAACGTCGTATAGTCTCGCTTATGCACTCGGAAACCTTGCGCCCGGATGTGTGGTGCTGATAGACAAATGGAAATAAAATTAAACTCTGTCGAGGAAAGTGCATTGAACATTGCCGAGGTGCGTGGTAGATGGCGTATCTTTACCACTTTTTTTTTACTAAATGCATCTTCCACCAATTATTGCCAAGGTGCATCTGATCACGAATATGTCTGCCCACTGCAACATGGGCTGTCGCTGGCTTCGACTCTTTTCATGCGATAAACCTGCTCGCCGCGAATTCTCTCCTTGAAGATTATAGAGTTTTTGTAACGACACGCGCAAGGGTAGTTGAAGAGCACCGTTGAACAACTCTGACATAATTTCTCAAGCCGCGGCCACTGGTAACATATGTTTGTTTTTTGTGTGTTTATGTTGCAGTCAGTCAAACACGTAGCCAGGTTGCTTTTTTTTAGAGGGAGCTCCCCCGTCTCTCCTTCTTCAATGTCCCCCCTCCAGGGTTGTGTAGCTATACACTGAATTGTATTTGGAAATAAACATACCGGGGTGCATGATGAAGACAGCTAAAATACTGATACCTAAATACATCAGTACAAAAGTGTCGCGATACGTATCAGAAATACATTTGAAAAATAGAAAAGTATTTGGAAATACAGATAAACGAATACGTTTTGCCGAGAAGTAATACTCACATTTTTCTTAAAAAATATGTGTATATATTTGGGCGGTTTCATTTAGATTGAGGCAACGAGTGGCAGTCGTATTTTTTATTTTGCTTCAAATTTTTATATTTTGTGGAGCATGTTGCAAGAAGAACAATCCTTTTTATTTTAATGTCCTAACATGTTTAGTTTCTGAGAAAAAAAAATCTCAAAGAAGCGGGAAAGAACGACGAGGTTTTGAAGATTGTCGTGTGTGGCGTTTTTGAATCACTCTCAATCTCAAAGTATTAAAAATAAAGCGTCTATATTTTTTAAGTGTGATATATATGCAAGTAGGTAAGACGACATTATAACTGCTGTTTATTACTCGTCGCTACAATTTTTGTAAAAATCCCCAAACATGCTTTCGCGAACAACTGTGACCTAAATTGCGGATTTTATTTTGAGTCGACTATGTTTAGTATCGCTTTTAAAATAATAACACGTGTAGAACCTTTCATTGCCCTCCAAATTAAGTTAAGTTTGTGTCTTTATCATGTACGAGTACTGAGAAATAAATTATGAAACAGAGAGGATTTTTATTTTTCGTTCAAATTCACCACGCTGTATAAGAAAAAACACCATTTTCAATTTTTTTCTTTTTCTCGCGTCGCGTTCTCTTCACACCCTTCTTTTAGCCAGAATACATTCCACTAGAGGTATTTGCCTTGGATTCTAGTTTTAAGCCTCTAAATATGCTAAAAAATAGCAAATGCCGATGGTGGGATTTGACGATTTTCGTGTGTGGCATTTTCGAACCACTCTCAATCTCAAAGTATTCAAAAGAGAGCTTCTATATTTTTTTATTGTGATATATATGCAAATCGGTAAAACTAAATTTCAACTACTATTTATTATTCGTCGATCCAATCTTCGTAAAAATCCCCAAACATACCTCCGCGAACAACTGTGACCTGAACTGCAAAATTGTTTGTTAGTCGACTATGTTTAGTTTTGTTTTTAAAATAATACCAGGTGTAGAACCTTTCATTGCCTTTCACATTATGTAAAGTTTGTTTCTTAATCACGTACGAGTACGGAGAAATAGATTATGAAACAGAGAAGGTTTTCACTTTTCGTTCAATTTCAGCACGCTGTATAAAAAACATTTTCAAATTTTTTCTTTTTTTTTTGTTTAGCGTTTTTTTTACACCCTTATTTTACCCAGAATACATTCCGTTAAAGGTATATGCACTGGTTTTGAGTTTTAAGCCTCTAAATATGCTGAAAAATTAATCGTTCCTGATATCAACATGAATTTCGCATTAAAAATATAAAATTTCGCATTTAAAAATCTATTGTTTCCAATAGGAAGAGCATTTTACTCTAATGTTTTACAATATTATACTTTGATATTTATAACGTATTATAGATTATGCAGCGCATAGGGTTTAGGCTTGAGGCCCCTCCAATCATGGCACCAGCAGAAATAGTCGGAAAACCCGCTTTCGGCAGTTGCGATTTTATAGTGTTTAGACGTTTGGAATTGCAAACTTGTTATTATACACCTAACGACATTCATGTTTTTATATGAGTATTTATTTAACGTCCCTTGGATTATTATAATAAAGAATAAAATTTAGAGCCATAACCCATCAACCCACCATCAGCATTTGCTCTTTTTTTAGCATATTTAGAGGCTTAAAACCCAAAACTAGTGCATATACCTCTAACAGAATGTATTCTGGCTAAAAGAAAAGTGTAAAAAACGAGACGCACAAAAATAAAAAGTAACGTGTTTTTTTTTCTATTTTTTTACAGCGTGCTGAAATTGAACAAAAAGTGAAAACCTTCTCTGTTTCATAATTTATTTCTCAGTATTCGTACGTGATTAAGTCACAAACTTTAGATAATGTGGACGGCAATGAAAGGTTCTACACGTAGTATTATTTCAAAAACAAGACTAAACATAGTCGACTAAAAAAAAATCCGCAGTTTAGGTCACAGTTGTTCGCGGAGGCATGTTTGGGGATTTTTGTAAAGATTGGATCGACGAATAATAAATATTAGTTGGAATGTCGTTTTACCGACTTGCATATATATCACAATAAAAAAATATCGAAACTCTCTTTTGAATACTTTGAGATTGAGAGTGGTTCAAAAACGCCACACACGAAAATCGTCAAATCCCACCATCAGCATTTGCTCTTTTTTAGCATATTTAGAGACTTAAAACTCAAAACCAAGGCAAATAGCTCTAACGGAATGTATTCTGGCTAATAGAAAAGTGTAAAGAGAACGCGATGCGAAAAAAAAAATTGAAAATGGTGTTTTATTTTTATACAGCGTGGTGAATTTGAACGAAAAGTAAAAACCCTCTCTGTTTCATAATTTATTTCTCAGTACTCGTACATGATAAAAACACAAACTTTACTTAATTTGGAAGGCAATGAAAGGTTCTACACGCGGTATTATTTTAAAAGCGATACTAAACATAGTCGACTCAAAATAAAATCCGCAATTTAGGTCACTGTTTTTCGCGGAGGCATGTTTGGGGATGTTTACAAAAATTGTAGCGATGAATAATAAACAGCAGGTATAATGTTGTCTTATCTACTTGCACATATATCGCACCAAAAAAATATAGACGCTTTCTTTTGAATGCTTTGAGATTGAGAGTGATTTAAAAACGCGACATACGACAATCGTCAAAACCTCGTAGTTCTTTCCCGCTTCTTTGAGATTTTTTTTCTCAGGTACTAATCATGTAAGGACATTAAAATAGAAATGATTGTTCTTCTTGGAACATGCTCCACAAAATATAAAAATTTGAAGCAAAATAAAAAATACGACTGCCACTCGTTGCCTGAATCCAAATGAAACCGCCCATTTGTGACTTGAACTTTTGTAGCACCGGCGAATATTACTATTTTTTAAAACAAATGAAACAACTTTCTGCTACACATTTTATCTTTTCATATGGAAACAATACAAAACAAAAGTGAACATGCAACTTTTGCTGTTACTCTCGACTACTTTTGATGAGAAGCAACTTATTAAGTAGTCAGTCAGCCGCTGCCGATTTGGGCAAGAAGTCATGTTGGCGAACGAGATTAAGTATTCCACAAGTGCCACCGAACACGGGTTCATATCAAAACGATAGAAGACCGCTTTCACAGTAAAAAAGTTCTAAACCATGCAAACATTTTTTTTCTTGGACTTTCAATGTATATGAACAGCTCGCTTGGAGTTATGGTGATAGCCTAACAGCTGTAGGCTACGTTGACAGTCTTTGTCCTTTTAAGGGGAAAAATGAGTCCTCCGGTGAAAACGAGAACTCACATTAACCGTGAGGTAAATATTAAAGTTGAACTTGGACGTTCTCGAGCCCGAAAATCTTTTCGCGTACAGCTGCCAGTTTCCCTTTAGCATAAAGCAGTGGGAACGAGGCGAGTCTTCACTGGGTTTGAAATACTTCATATACAGAATGCAATGCAGTTCTCCTTTAGACATAATGCACGCCTTCGATGCAAGATCGCATGAACCTCTAAATTCGTTTTATATATACCAAAATAGCCCCGAAAGGTCAGCACCCTCTATACTACGTTGACCCCTAAGCTGACAGTGCGGCGGGAGCTACGTTCTCGCCTGACCAATCAGCCGCCTCTCTTTTCATCGCCTGACCACACTCTCTACGCGTGGATAGGGGTGGGAGCGTGATCACGTGGCAAAACGAAAAGACGCATGACTGGTGCAACGAGCACGTAGCTTCCACCGCACTGTCAGCTTAGAGGGGAACGGAGCATCGTTCCATGTCGGTAGCTTCTCTGGAGTCACTTCAATTCGTCGCCCTAGAATGAAATTATGTTTCTTATCTGAATATTTGAAGAAAGAAACGTTGCGCTGGTCAGACTCTGAAGCTAAATCTAAGCCGTGCCCACGGCTTTCAACGTTTGATCCAAAAATAGTTGCCCAACTGAAGCATCTTGGAAGACATATGAGGGAGTCACCGATGTCGGAGAAAATTTTATTTCAAAAAAGTTATATTATCTGTTTGATAACAAAGCCTCCATGTCAGATATAATGTACCTTCTACCCCTCTGAAGCAAGAAAGAAGAAAGCAAATAGTCTCTTTGGCCTTCGCTTGGGCGTCACTGATTTCTTCGAACGTTGTAACGAGATACATTGGCCCGGGATTGTATCGCGATACAAGGAATACACCAAAATATATATTCCGATACTGAAATACAGATACTGATTGAAAAATTGCATCACGATACAGAAATATGCATACTGATTCTGATACTAATTCTGAAATACTATCGCCATACATTTGTATCGCGATATCACCCAACCCTGCCCCTCGCTATGCGCCTGCAGTAAGAATTGATTCCTGCTCATGAATTGTCGAACAAGGTGCATGGTGCATTTCGTTTTCTGCATTACTTATGTGGGTGTTACTGGTGTTACTGGTATATCTTAAATTTGCTATTGTTTTGGGCCCGTAGATGTGTGTATTATGTTCGTGATTAAGGGAAAATCAGCGCTATCGACCGACACGCGGGGCTTGACGTCACGGAGCTGCGGCGGCGCGGCGATCGCGCCGGAGCCGGGTGGTGTGGGCAAAAGGGCGCACGTTTTGCATGGCCGTCATAGCATCTCAACATGCTGCAAAGCTGTGTAGCCGTTAATTGCACCGAAAGGTACAGCAAAAGTAGCGGGGTGAGTTTCCACAAGTTCCCGGCTGATTCTGAAAGGCACAGAAGGTGGATGATACTCCGTGGATCGAAAACAATGGTCGCCTCGCTCGAATGACCGTTTGTGCGGCAAGCACTTTCTTCAAGGCAAGGGCGGGTTCCATTTCAAACCCCGTCCCCAGGCTTGCTTATGTGCAGGGAAACCGTTGTCTGATCGAGACCACCCGGATTTTGTTCCCATGGTGTTCGCGCGCAAAGCATCGGCCAAGCGCTCGTCGGAGGCTCGCTACGCCCGTGCTACCCAACAGAAGGGGATCGGCGACAAAACGGCAGTGTTGTAGGCGTTACCGAAAAAAGTTACGAAATACGTTACTCGTTACTTGCAAATAAAAGGTACGTGTTACCGAGCTACGTTACCTAAAAATAAAAGGAACGCGTTACCGCTACCGATACAAAGTAACGCACGTTACTTCTGCGTTACTTTTCAAATTATGATTTAACACCTTTTACGGTTTTTACGATACAGGTATGCCTAAGCTCATATATCAAGAAACATTATGTTCATGCAGAAACTGTACATAATTACTTTATCTCTTTTTACGGTTTCACCTAAATACTCAAGAAAAAAAAACGCAAAGAAAAACATGGTTTGACGCCTGAAAGACGGAAAAAATTGAACTGTAATTTCTTTGAGACTTGGGAAGTAGTAACGAGTAACAAAACTATAGTAACCTAAGCACGTTACCCGTTACTGTGTCGAAACCGTAACGATTAGGTTACTACGTTACTTAAAAAAAGTAACGAGTTACCGGCAACGCCGTTACTTGTAACGTGTTACCACCAAGAGTGCAGAACGGACAAAGTGTTACTGCTTGTCATGCCTTGTGGTCATGAGGGTAGGGAAAGTATCATACTTTGACTCGAAGACGCTTTGTGTATTTAATCAATTAATAAATACACTTCAGCAGACCCAGTCTGCGGATCCCGCCGGCAGTGCGGAAACCGACTCGAAGTAATCCGGAAACGGAACAAATGGTCCCGGAACAAATGGTCCCGGAACAAATGGTCCCGGAACAAATGGTCCCGGAATAAATGGTCCCGGAACAAATGGTCCCGGAACTAATGTTCCCAAGTACAAACTAGGAAAAAATGGTCCCAGATAAATATCGCCAATGTGCCTCTTGCGTTTTCGGGTAAGTCCAATAAATTCCAATAACACTCGCCGGTAAACATTTTATGGTTTCCAATTTATAAGAAAAGCTCCGTATTTCGAGGCTGCCGGTTGCATGAACTCGAACAGGTTTTTCTATTTTCCCGAGAAGTCCAGAAATGTTTTGCGCTATGCAAACCTAATGCACCTATAGAGGCATCGAGCTCCGCTCGTTATGTATGCTGTGCTACCATCACGCGTCATGACGAGATGAAAGTTATTCGAGTTTCATGGCTTCAATAGGGGAGGCACTCACTTCATCGAATGACGTTTTAGCAAACGCCCACGTTTCAGAGAATGACACTTTAGCGAATAGTCGGCCGCCGGGAAGTGGCGTTCACGGGCAGGCCAAGTAGGTTCACATTTTTGGAATGAGCGGCGCCGCAGTCTGTCGCCGCTACGCGGCGTAAGCGCAGCGCGTGGAGGGGGGGGGGGGGCGTTAACACGCGCCCCGTTATTCGCCAAAACGTCGATTCGCTCAAATCTCGCTGTTCACTAAAGCGTCATTCGCTCATGCGATATGGACCCGCTTCAACAGTATGACTAGGGGTACTCATTTTTCGTTTCAATAGAGCTGAATGATATAAATATTCTAAAGCCCCTTATATAAAAATAGTAATAACTCCTATAATATCGAATAAGGTCACTAAATTAACAGTTAGGAGATAACTGTTGGGCACTATTCATTTCGAAAATATTCTGACGATTTTGAATAAAATTACGTTCAATACCCGACCAGCTTCTTCGAAGTAACCTGCCTCAAAATATAGACGAGATCCTTCATTCCACCACGAAATCACTGATTGCATAACGGATGAAGTAAATTGCCATGGTATATCTTAGTTTCAAAACAATCTTCTTATGGGACCATTTTTTCCTATCTTAGACTTGGACCGTTAGTTCCCGGGCCATTTGTTTCGGGACCATTTGTTCCGGGACCATTTGTTCCGGGACCATTTGTTCCGGGACCGTTTGTTCCGGGACCATTAGTTTCGGGACCATTTGTTCCTACACCCGAAGTAATCGTAGGCCTCGAGAGTCTTGTACACCTGCACCGTGTCGTCCGTGAACTGGCTTGGCGAAAAAACTAAATAAACGACGACGTGAGCCGTCGAATTCAGTGGCAGTAACTTCACACCGGAAGTCCACTAGGCCTTGTTTACGGCGTACGGATCCTCGTAGGCAACGCCGTCCACGCACAGTTTGTCTCGATACCGCTGCCATTCAGGCTCGAGTAGCGAGCTCAAATAGTCGGGCATAACACACCACATACGTTGTCAGGAAATACGACGCACAAATAAAGCTACAAGCGTCCCTACAACGTCAACAACGAGCGCACGCCATAGAACGCAATGGCGATAACAAGGAGAGCCGGGCCTCTTTTGCCCACATAACTACCGCGCATGCGCTGCCTTCCGACCGTGTTGGTAAACAGAGCCGCTCCGGGTGTCGGTCTATAAGTAATATACAAGGAAGAAAAACATACACGACAGGACAGGCGCTGACTCACAACTATATGATGTACTCGAATTTGTGAGTCAGCGCTGCTGTGAGTTAGCGAACTGACCCACAACTACATGTAGTTGTGAGTCAGCGCCTGTCCCGTCGTGTATGTTTTTTTTCCATCGCCGTTGACTTACATCGCGGTTTTTCCTCTATTCATGCACAACAACTACCAACTAGCTCAACCCTCCACCTTACTAGGGTGTATTAGGTACAAGTCAATTAAAGCGGCAGACTTTTTCTTCTTTTTTCAACATTATTACCGTTTAAAGTCGATTACAGCACCATATTATCTCGTTTTCTGATAACTATATTATATACTTGTTTAAAATACCATGTGTTTGCTTATACTCGTGTTTTTATAGTCACATTGTTCACGGCATATATTGTCTCATTACACTTAGGAGAACTTTAGATACCCTCCTTAGTACATTTAATATATTCCTGTAATTGTGATCGTACTTAAGCCCGGTTCACACAGTTGCGTTTGGCTGCGTTTGACTGCGTTGCGGCAGCGAGACACCAGGACATCCCTGCTGCTTATATCGCGTGCCAAGAAGATTCATTGAATTGGATTCCACGCTTCATACGAAGCACAGATGTGCCGGTGACTCGCTTCGGTTCTCGCCGCAACGCAGTCAAACACACTGAAACGCAAGTGTCTGAACCGGCCTTTACAGTCTATACATGACATCGGATATTTTCAGTACTTACTATACTCTGTTTCACCTTATGATGTACCGCAGGAAAGGCTACAAGCGCGAGCTCCTGGCTCTAGGGCACATCTCGGCGGCACAAGCTCTCGTGCGTCAAGAGCAGCTCCCAACGCTATGAGCTCGCGCTTCTAGCCATGTCTGCGGTACAACATAAGGTGAAACGGAGTATAGGAGCGGCCTCTGCTCTCATTTAGCAACATCGCACTGAAGAGATTTCTGGTACCTTGTTTTGTGGTTTCAGGGAGCGTTGTTCGTAACTTGTATCTTTGATTGACTGCCCGTCTCGGACGGACTTCTAGCCAGTAAAATACTCCTTCGACAACAGATCGAAAAGGCACACTCCTAGGAGGTACTTTCAGCCGGGGTGGCAACTAACATAAATTAATTGTTTGTTTCTACGCAGCATTCGATCAGTGACGCGCAGATTGAGCTTGAGTTTGTAGCAATTCGCGTACCACCGCCGCTACGCCGTTTCCCACGTGGTCCGTCAACAACCAGAGTCCAGCCTGGTTCTTTCACGGGAGCGGGATTCCGCTCCCCGTTTATTGGTACATAAAACAGCACTCTCGATTAAACACTCAATCTAATATACAAAGACGCCACATCACACTAATATTCACACTCGCCCGTAAAGTCCGAGTTAAACATAAAGGCGGCCCCCAGGCCTCGTGTCCCGCGATTGCCCTAAATCCGGTCTCGCGCACTCGCCTGGTTTCGTTGCCGTCTCGAATCCTAAGAGGCCCTTCGCCCCCTGGTACACCGACTATATCGATCGATGGGCGAAGAGGTTTCTCCTCGCCCGCCATGGGGCGCCTGCAGCGCCATCCAGTGGCTAGGAGAGAAAGCAGCACGTCGGGAGCCGAATTCGAGATCCCGATCGACCCCGCGGCGACACGACCATGTGATCGTGTCTGAGGCGAGGCAACTGAATAGCTGCCTCGCGGCCAGACTGGCTAAATGGTTTGATGGGCGCCCTCGTGAATGCGCGGTGCGCCATAAGTTCTTGCCGCATGCTGGCCAGCCGTGTGCCATCTGTGTCTCGCGCTCGATTGAGGTAGGTGTCGTAAAACATCCATTGCACAAGTCTTGTTTTGAGTGAAGATGGCGAGCCTGGTGGAAAGTAAACTATAGAAAGCAATGCTTAAGGCTGGTTCACATTCTTGTGAACTTTGGTTCCAGCCGAGTGAGTTGTGCAGCCTTGTGCAGCCTGGCGACCAGAGAATACACTGACACGCTGACGCCGTCTATGAATTATTAATGCCCAGGCGTGTTGGTACGGTTTATATACACACGGAAGGATAAAAACATAGCACGGAACACAAGACAGAACATCATTCAGCTAGAAGCGAACAAGAATGAAAATGAGCCGCACCCCAAAAAAGCGTCAACAAATCTTGCAAGGAGAGGGACGTAACCTCTAGGGGCATGACAGGCTTACTCGGGAGGCCGCTAGAGTCACTGAATGTTCCAAGAGTACGGTGACTCCCGAGCTTCGATTTAGAACCGATTCAGGGCGCAGCAGTCGCGCTCCAACCGATCCCCAATATGGCGCTGCCCTGAGCGGTCGAAGCGAAGCGCGTACTGCAGTGTAGCGTTTGTTCTGTTGCGAGCTCTTCAATCCACTTTCCTGGAGTGTGGCGACACTGTTTCATTTTTATTAAAGTTATTTTCTCCGTTTCGAGCGGTGCGTGACTTGCTGCTCGCTGCCTCGACTCTCTTTCTCGCCTCTAAACACATTGAAGTCGAGTGTCGGGCTTAGCGCCTGAGGCGTAGAGTTTGAAACGCAGCACCAGCGAAACCGGAGTGGGCAAACGAGCCAGCAATCTTCTTTTGCGAACCAGATTAGCTACTACTTAATATACAAAAAAAAAACGCAACTTCAATTTGGTTTTAGTTCATCGAGGTCCAAGAGCTCCCACTCATATGTACCCGCCATACCCGTGGTAAGGAGGAAATGCTTAATATACGTTTTTTGTTGTTTTGGGCCGATCCTCAAAATGGCCGACTGATAACTTCCGCCAAGAGCTAAACCAGCCAATCAGAACTGGATTCTGCGGGATTGACTTCTGGTAAACGGACTGAATGGTATGTAGACGGAACTTCCGCGATGCACCGCGGAGCTAACTTTCGCTGCATGTGCTGTGAGATCCGGCGCGCTGACACCCTAGAAATTTAAATCGATTATATGTTAGAATTTCTCATACCGAGCTGTAGAGGTGGTCGCATTTTTGAGCGCTGCCGAGACGGCGTTTCGCTTAAAAAATTTGTTTATGCGTTCCGGTACGTCCTGAACCTATAGTTTCTCGCCAACGGCAAGGTTTGTGTCTTTCCCATGAGGGGTCATTCATCGCCCACAAGTCTTCCCCTTAACCCAAGGGACGTTGCATCTAGACACACAAACCTACACAGCATGCATGTAACTCTTAAGTGCGCTTGTCAACGGGCAGGCCGTCTTGTAAACCAGACGGAGTATCGTGGACGCCAGTCACACAGAGTGCACAACAGGAGTTGTTTACCAAATTCCAATGTCACGCGGGTCAGAATATACATCGGTCAGACTGGCCGATGCTTCAACGATCGCGCACGTGAACAAGACGCGGCCACACGAGCAACCCCATCTGGACATCTGGCAACACACTGCAACCGCTGCCCCTGCTCCCTGTCGTTTAAAGACACACCATTTCTGGTCAGATACCGAGATAAGATATCCAGGGAGCTCCACGAGGCCTTTGAAATCAAAGCAAAAGGCAAGATGTGCGAAAGGGACACGTCAATCACCTTATCAAAAAACGAATTTGAATTTCTGGAAAGGGGTCTACACCGTGCCTAGTCGTGACGAAGGGTATTTTCACGGCTATATAAGGGATTAGTTTTTTCAATAAATGTTAGTTGCGAGTGCGCCAGTGTTTACGTCTCTTCTTGACCTTGTTTTTCGGCGCCTATCTTCGATCAAGAACCAACTGGCCCAAATTGCCATCTTAATGGAGTTTGAACGGCCTCGAATGGCCCAGTGGTTTCCTCCCGCGGTTGGCCGCGTTACTGCGGTCGTGCGCGACAGCCCCATGCTCTGCAGCCTAGCCGCTGCCCTCACCGTACGCGGAGCACACTGACGCCGAGGCGTCCGTTTTTGTAACCGCTTACCTACGCAAGCCGTGCGCGGCAGTTAATTGCCGTGTGTCATTTACTTTTGTGTAACTTTTTTGTTGTTGAAGTAAAGTTTATTATTGGTTGTTGTATTCATTGCAACTTCGCCTCCAAGTCCGTTTACTCTCTGCCATCGGCCACAACAAGAAGTCTTCAACCACAAACAGCATCCGGACCGCATCTTCCACGATCTCATCCCGGTTCCCAAAGGTAGCTTAAGGTGCTCCATCCAGGTCCGAGATAAAAACAACCTAACATCTCTACTCGGGCGTACATTTTTCTGTTTCCCGGCAATAAATTACTTTTATTGCGTCCTCCGAGAATCAATGTCTCATGTGGCTTTGTCCAGAACGATCGGATGATGAGAACTAACATTTATGCGATAAATAACGCAAATTAAATTTCATTTCATTTTATTTTATTGACCCGAAAAGCCTCCAGAGGATGCACTACATGAGCAGAGGCTGAGAAAAACACATCCGTCCATTCATTCATTCATTTAGTTTACGTGCAGATGAACAGCTAATGTGTTAAATTCACGATAGGAAGAGTAGAGATGAGTCAAAAACTATTTAAAGCGATACAAACTTTGCGGCAGAAACTTCAATATCTGGTACACCATAAACAAGTGTTGCGTGTCTCAAATTAATACCCCCCCCCCCCAAAAAAAAAAGAAAAAAAAAAGAATCCAATTGCAGGTGTTGGCGCAATTATAAAAACAATTCACGGAACTTCCTAAAGGCATCGTAGCCTGTGTTTCTGCCTGAAGGTTGGCCCTGCAGATCACGTGGCAACGTAACAGCTATCATCGTTCCATCAAGCAATCATCGCTCTTTCCTCGAGCTGTGACACCGCGGCTAATAACTCGGTTCGAACGACCATGACAAGTTGGCAGCCCTTGGCACGTTCTGCGGAACATTGCGCAATGGAGTGCGCTCCATTCGACGCGAGGCGGGGACCCCTGCCGGTAAGCGCTAATGGAAAATGATATCTACCGGCATTCCGCCCTCTGTTTCCCATCAAAAGTGATGCCGGTGGGATTAAAAAAAGAGGATAGGTTGACAACACCGTGATGCAATGACCTTGAACACACACGCGAGACTAAAAAAAAAAAGGCCTGTGAGTTCTCTTTCTCACAGAACACGAGACAACTCATCGCCACGAAGAATACCAGAGTCTCTGCAAAGGACGAAGCTCAGAATGGGATTAGACGCAAAACGTGGGCGGAGACTTTGAGCTCACGTTTCACTCGCTTCCCCGTGCATATTTTACCGAACTAACAGTAATCGTCGGATCCGTCATTCGCTGGCAGCTTTCTCTTTGTTGCCTTCAAATGGCTGCCTCCATATTCTTCATGGAAGTGAGCTCGCATTATTTTCTTTTAGAGAGAAAAAGCGGGACAGTTTTTTCTTCGGCTCACTAATAACTAGCAGGACCATTTTTCTCCACAACCATTTACAGCACCATATGCTTTATAAGTTCTAGTGTTCAGTGCTTCGCATAAATTCGATAAACAATAGAAAACATTTGCCGAAAAAATGTTCGAAAATTCGAATTTATCTGAAAAAACTCCTAATGATCGCGTTCACGACAGCACAATAAAAAAGCAAAAAAAAAATACAGAGAAAACAGTAATTTATGAATACAGTTCGTCAAAGCACAGAATTATCTTGGAAAAGAAAAAGAAGTCCAATTCAGTTTTCTTATTCGTTTATTTTGGATTACTGACAAAAGGGAGTTTATCTCATCAAGGTTGGGTCGGTACAGTGGGCCAATGTACAGTGCAAATCCCACTTGTCCATAACGCGGGAGCGTGCGGTTTTCTCCGGCGAACGCTCGACTGGTGACGTGTTGGCGCTAACGCGTCAAGAGGAACGGCGTTACCGGTAATGAGTTACAGTTTCCGGTAACTTTGTCAAGTATTCGTTAGATTTTCATAACCGTAAGGGGTAACGTACGCTACTTATTTCGAGTAGCGGGTAACGTGGTTACGTTACTCATTGCCCATTCTTCCGAGGCTTAAAAAAATTTCGCTGCTATATTTTCGTGTTTTAGGCGCCAAGTCATATAAATACGAGGTGCGATCAGAAAGTTGCGGGACTGATTTTGTAGCGTAAAAAAAGAGGGCAGCACAGGGATGCGCGCTCGTTATACCAAAGGGCGTCGCTCTGTCGAACATTTAGGACCTGCGCTACACGAGCTTTTGTGACCACGTGCATGGGCACAATGGCGATTTACCATAGACTACAAACCAGAGCGAGAGCGAACATCAGTTTTGCGTTAAACTCAGCAAACATAGAGCAGAACCCTTCGATATGATTCAGCAGGCTTGTGTAAAAAAACAGTGAATTTCGCGAAGTTTGTTAGGTAACCCTCGCACTTCAGAAACGGCAGAACATCACTGGAAGACGAAGAGTGGTAGCGCGACTTTATCCGACCTCTCCTTGACTTCGGTGACGTTCTGACATTCTGGGGGCGCGAGTGCCACTCAAAACATCTCGCACACCTCACTGCTCTTTGACATCAAGTTTTCTAAATCAATTCCAAGGTCTCTGTTTTAGATTTGCCGAGTTTGACGTAAAATTGATGTTCGTTCTCGCCTTGGTTTGCAGTGTATGGAAAAATCGCCATCATGCTCGTGCATGTGGTCAAACAAACTAGTGTAGTGCAGCTCCAAATGTTCACGGAGCGAAGCCGTTTGGTATAATGAGACACGAAGGTTCTTTCCTTTGACTGCTCCGCGCGCCTCACTGTACTGTCCTCACTTTCTGCGCTACAAAATCAATCCCCGGAACTTTTTGATCAACCTTCGTATTTGCGTTATTTATTGCGTTTCTTTCTCGTGAGTATTTAGGCGGAACTGTAAAAAATATGAGGTAATTAAGTTCAGTTTCTCGGTGGATATAATGTTTCTTGAAATATGGTGCTTATTCATGTCTGTAACGTCAAAGGGTAAAACGTGTTAATTCGTAACTAAAAAGTAAATCAAAGGAACTTGCGCTACTTTTTATCGGTAGCGGTACCGCGTTCCTTTTATTTTGAAGTAGGACGGTAACGCTTTGTTACTTTTATTTGCAAGTAACGAGTGACGTATTTCGTTCGTTTTTTTCTTTCTTCTGTAACGTCTACGGCACTGGACTGGTGGCATTCGCGGCAACTAATCTAGTCACGTGGGGCAACGCTGAACAACTCGCAAGCATGGGGGTGTCCTGCCCACTCCATCGGGACCCGCTGAGACACACCACGCCTTCCTGATAAGAGTTACAATGAAATTTAAAAGCTTTGGGAGACAAGGGTGGCAGACGGCGGGGCGAAGGGCACGTGACAGGCGGTCGGCCGAAGAGACACGAGCTGGCGCCTGACAGTGCGTGCTGTGCGAGGCTGGGGCAGGGCAAGAACGATGGAGCCGGTTTGGCTGGTCTGGCCCAGGGCGATCCCCGGAGCGGTCCAACAGCGAGGTTCTGACCCGAAGAGAGCGGCGAGCCCTGGCCACACCGCGGCCTGGGCCATGACGATCCCGGAGTGGCTCCGCAGTAAGACTCGGGCAGACATGTACACGTTACCAAAAAAGTAGCTAAATACCGTTACTCGTTACTCGCTCACAAAGCAACTAAATACGTTACTCGTTACCGATTCGCAACAGGAACGCGTGAGTTACTTCAAAAGTAAAAGCCCGTTCACACAGTTGCGTTCGGAGTTCGAGCCCCACCCCTGCCCGTTTCGATCTGGATGAGCATCGTACCGGCGTGCGGTCGTGTATCACTACTGCGTGGTGCACGTTAAAGACCCCAGGCTAGCGGTTGTACCGCACTGGCTAAACTGCTCATCTACAGCGAGTGACTCGTCGCAACTTTAAAATGGCTGACCAACTACACGGTGTATAAATATCCCCACAACCCAATTTTTTTGCGTTCGGAGCTACCACTAGGCTTACGAACGAATGCAACCGGTTGGAACGACGAGTTGCCATAGCAACGAAGCGCCAAACGGTCGTTTCGTTCGTGTTCGTTCAGAACGCAAGGAGGTGAGCCGGGCTGAACTTTTTCGTTACGTTCGGGGACGACGGGAGCGACACACCAATCACAGGTCGAGGAGAGCTCGGTCGCGCGCGGTTGCATGCCGGTCGCGGGCCGGCTCCTTCTGCTTGCAAACATGGCGTCGGTGGTGATCGTCGGCGTGGACGGCGTGGTGGAAGCTCATCGTTCCCCGTAAAAGTGCTATCCTTGACTGTGAATTTTCGTCGTGTGTCGCTATGGTAACCCATCACGTACTAGAAAGGAAGATCCACCTCCTCGTGCGGCGATCTCGTGGCGGCATTCTCAAGACAGCAGAAACGCCCGTGCCGTCGTGTTTTCTTACTTCGACTACAGTGGTGCTTTTTAGCATTTGTGTCCTCGAACATCACCCGGGTTTCTTTTTTGGCGCATTCCATGCGTGTGCTCAAGTTCAAGGTATTACTGGTGCGTACCATATAAAGGATGCGAATTTCCACGTGTTTTCATCACCCGAGAAAGGTGATTAGTGTTAGCAATCCTGAACGCTCGCAACGTCTATCTGATCACGAAATTATATTTCTACGTTGCTGTATCGCTGCTAAGATTACGCCGTCTTTTTATAATCATAGAAAAGGCGTGTGGCGAGATTTGTACTGTTGGCAAGTCGTGTATTAAAGTCGTGATCCTGCAAGACGGCGTACTGCATCTTTTTTCTTCTTTTGGTGCACTACCAAGCAAGCGTATCCTGAAAAAAAAAAAAGCTTGAGGTCATAGCAAGACGGTGTGTCTATTTTCTGTTACGCAAGTGAGTGGCAGCGCGTCCCCTTCTTTTAGAGGCACCGCTGAAACAGCTGACGGCGGCAGAGAAGCAGCAGCCGTGCTGCCGACCCGCTGCACTTGTTGCAGTGGTTGCAGGCAGACTTGTACACGTTACTGAAAAATAGTAAGGAATTACATTTACAATTACTCAAGGCTAAATTGTAATTTATTACAATTACAATTACCCTCCAATAAAAGTAAGTGACCGTTACCCGAAAAAGTAATCCGTTACTTTCGTGGCGTTACTTTCAACATGATTGCCCTCAAGTAAGAAACAAAGGGAAGAGGGTTATTCAAGTTCTTATTGTTGCAACCTGTTCAATTTAATGACCTTGAGTATTTTGAGCAACAGCTGACTCTCGAAAGTCTCGTCAGACATTTTGCGTTATTTCTTACTCAATTTGTCGACTGCTACGCTGAACACCCTTTGAACTGAGGCACTGGATGGAAGGGCCATATTGTTCCTCACGAATGCTTTATGCTCTTCATTGAAATTTTTCAGGGAAGCAATGGAAGTACTATTTACCTCGAAGATAGAGCAAAGCTTCCTCGTTGCAGCCGTTGCCTGATATTCGAGTTTTAGTAGATGGTTCTGACACCTCCGATGCCCCCGATAACGATATATGATGAATGCGCAAAGGCGGCGGCGGAGTATCGGGTTCATCGGACTCATCGGGACGATCTACTAAAATTCTCCATTGTCGAAATCGCGAAGCTGTAGAAGTCATCATACATCTAGCCAAAACTAGAATAAGAATTGATTTATGTCCATCTTACTATACCGGCATTTATTGCCAGACAATAGCAAAACATAGTTGTAACAGTAAGGTGATAATTCAATAATAGATAAGGTTTGGCTCGATATTCTTCTTCCTTTGGTTCTGAAGAGGTCTAGCCTCGGTTATTCACCAACGTCTCGTTGGTGAATAAACAAAAAATTCCAGTAAATAAACATAAGTAATAAAAAAGGACACTCATAACAACAATTAATTAGGACGTCGGTTAAAACAATGATATGTAAACGCACGTTTGCCGTGTGTACCTTTCTTGGTGCTGTTCAAAAACGCATAAAGCACGAACCGACTGCAGTTTACTCCGGTGTTCTCCAGATAGAAGTCCGCTGATGCCACGGGCAGCGAAGGGCAGAGTACTAAGTAAGCCGCGCTATGGCCCCACTCATGAGTTTCACTCTCTCTTCAAGCCAGAACATCAAGTCTATGTCAGCCACCATTATGTTTTATTTGTAAAAATATCTGCTTGATATAAGATGCGTCCTGCTGGGGTAAAACAGGAAGAAGAAAGGAAGACTATTACCGTTTTCGAAGGGCTCCCAAAAAGCCTACTCACAAAAAGGGTGACTGAGATGCAGATAACCTGGCTGAAATTTACGAATAAAGTGGGCCAACCCTAGACGTTGGACTACAAAAAAGTAAGTAGCTTTTAAAACAGGGTCAAATAAGGTGAAAGAAACAGAAAAAAATACATCCTGTTTTCTAAGAGAAGATGATAAGTGTGCAGCAACGAACGAGCATGCATGCTTGTGGCAATAGCACCTTCACATATTATCACACCTCTTTTAGTGGATTTTAGGGTAGACGGAGCGTTGTGTCGTGTTGTGACATAATGAAAATGGTAGTAGTCACTATAACCGAGAAGGACGCCTTAACGCCTCGAGCTTCTCGAAGGCATACAACCACTTGATGTCCTCCTCTCCCCACCTTCGATCGCAAAGAAAAACAAAGGGACTAAAAAAGCGGATATAACTTGCCCGCCCCTCTTTTTTTTTTTCGTAACAAATGTTTTATTTGATTTTGCACCGGCTTACAAGAAAAAAGAGCCGAGTACCTAAACCCAAGCATCCAAAATCTGCAGGACTGGGTCACCCCAAAAACTAAGCAGTAGCTACCTCTCGAAGTTTTCCTCAGTAATGTTTCCCCGCTTTCTTGTAAATACATCTCCGGTGACGCTGAAGAGTCTTTCTACCTACGCGCTCGATGGAACGCCACTGTTGTGCTTCAGCAAGAGCTGGTGGATATTTGGGAACGGCGCCTTCATTGAGGAGAGCGGGTAATCAGTTTTGTGCCTTACCGTCTTCGCAACCTCCGGGTTTACATTCGGTCCGTTCCCGGTTCTAGAAGGTTCAACCAACGAGCCTTATTGTGTTCGCTGGGTGAAGGACATTCCCAGCTGTAGAGTTCAGTACAGCAACGTTTATCGCTGGAACACGTGAGTCGAATCGTTCGACCGATGTGTTCAGCGATAAACGTCGCTGTGCTGTCATACCATTTAGTTGTTCTTCGGGTTCCCCACCTACCGTTCTCTCAGTAGGCGCATAGTCAGGTTAGGATAAAAACAAGGCCGTTTAAGCGGTGTTGTACACGTTACTCCCCAAAAGTAACGAGATACCGTTACACGTTACTTGGCCTGAAAAGTAACTTAACACGTTACTCGTTCCTTTTCTTGAAAAATAACTAAATACGTTACTGGTTACCGAAAATAGTAACTAGGTATAAGTAACTCGTTACTTGTAACGCGTTACGTACATATCAGGACTCGGGCAGTGATAGCCCGGGAACGCTAGCCCACGCAGCGCTGGCGTGGGAAGAACGATCCGCGGGCCTGGAGGCGGACTCCGACTGTGAGCTCTGAACGACAAGTGACAACTAGGGTCGGCGGGCCTGAACTGCCGGCTCTCGAGGACGAGCAACCGGGAAGTACAGTAAACCCATTCGCTGGCTTCTCCGAGTGTTGTTTCACTCCGTGGGTGTCGGGAGAAGGGCATACCGATCGGGCGGCGATTATTAATAGAGCGACGGTCCCACACAACATAGCATCACAATGTTTTAAATATTTCTTATGATAGTTACATTGCTGGTAAACCTCAAAATTCCTATTTGTTTTTGTTTTTTTGTTTTTTTGTTTTTTGTATTGACACGGCCACGACCGCCGTTATTATGGGCGACCAGGTCACTCCGCGTTTTCCCATTTGAGCGCGCGGGGCAAGAAATATTACGTGAACGGCTTGAAGGGATCGAGTGTTCCGCTAGGCGCCACCCTAGCTCAATCCCAAAAGCTCGGCGGGCGCTATGGAAGGCAATGGGAGCGTGTGGAAATAACGTTGGTTTCAGATGATTTTTGTCGCATTTAATAGGCAGGCGCTAACGCTAGCACATAGTGTGTATAGAATAGGTTAAAGTGAGTCACTATATTGTAGTTTTCTCGAGCAGAATAATAAGTATTGTGAGCTAAGCATGAATAAGGTGTACGAATCTAGAGGATGATGCATCCAGTCCAATTGCTGGAGCCCACTCCCGTGATCGGACTAAAAAGTCGGCCAATTTTTAGCACTTTTTGTTTCTTGTGTAATGGATATATATACGAGAAGGGGAGGTGCACTATTGCCTATAGATATATAATAGATATTTATTTATTTATTTATTTATTGAAATACCTTGAAGGTCCTTCTAGGAAGGACATTACATAAGGGGGGGGCGATGAGTGCATCATATATGAAACACACAAAACATAATAAAATAAAAGCATGCACAGCAGTGCAAACATACAAAAAATTGGATATTAAGGAAAACAAAAAAGAAAATCTTGCACAGCAGTGCAAATATACAAGAAATCGTAAGTCATACAATACCTAAAACGAAAACTATCAGGGTTAATCTCGGTGACGATGCGCTCTGTTAGATAATTCCACCACACTGCTCTTTAGCTGCTGCTGTCTGCTGCTGTAGACAATATATATATATATATATATATATATATATATATATATATATATATATATATATATATATATATATATATATATATATATATATATATATATATATATATATATATATATTACTTTGCATATTGTCTATAGATATTATATTATTACGGCGGTTTCTTTCTGTTGATGGGCGCCCGCGCTGTCTGCTTCATGGACGAGTCCTGACGTCAGCATTAATTCGAACCTAAACCACCAATCAAACGTTCCTCAGAAAAAAAAAAACAAAAAAAAAACGCCAACTCGCGTAGAGCTGATTTATTACCTGCATGACTGTACACTTTCAACCGTGAGGCGAAGGTACAGGAAAACTAATTATCTACATTACAGTTTGTTTGCTCGCTTGTTTGTTTATTGGTTCAACCCAGGAGGGTAATGCAACGGTGAGCGGGCATTAGCCCATACCAAGGGGTCCACAGTGCGTCTATATCAGAAAAGAAAAGAAAAAAAAATAACTAAAGCCGGTACATGAATGAAGAGTGTCCGTGAGTTGTGAAAGAACACAAATCGAGTCAGATGCTCCGCAGGTGGGCCGTGACGCTCTTGGTGAATGTTCGAAGTGAAACACTGTTGATTGTTGGTGAACTGGTGACTGGCGTTGGGGGGGGGGGGGGCGGGGGGGGCGGGGGGGGGGCGCCTCCAAAGTTGCACTGACGGGGTGCGAAGGAGTTTTAGTGACAAAGTGTACGGCTTAAAAGGGGCTGCAGCCCACCAGTGCGAGTACTCCCGCAGGGAGGAGGCAAACGGTTTTTACTTCACCGGAGCTAGGAGTTTGGTAACAGAAAAGTGGCTAGGAGCCACGTGGTCGCGACTTGAAGTCGATGTTGAAGCGGGTCCCTGCTGACTGAACGGAGGAGGTGCAGTTCTCGATAGGATGGTGTTCGGGGGCCAAGCTGGCGCCTCATAATAAGGTAGGAAGCGCGACGTTGCACCGACTCGAGGAAGGCAACAAGTTGCCTGGTTGCCGAATCCCACATCGAGCAGCAAAACTCCAGGATAGGCAACACCAGTGCTGTGAACAGCAATCTGGGCACATCGGGACTGGCACTTCTTGTGGACCGAAAGACGAAGCCAAGGAGTCACCTTCCCCCGAACACGACGTTTTGGAGATAGCGATGGAAATCGAAATGCTGATCGATGATGACACCTAGAAGGTGGATATGCGTTGTTCTTGGGATCTCCACTCGGAGCAGGAAAAGTGCTGGAAGGGTCGAAGGTTGGCGCGAGGCAGTGATGTGCATGGTTGCACAATTTGTTTAAGTTAGGAGAACTTTGTTATCTTTTGACCAAAAAAAGAATGCGATCTAGATCAGCTTGTAGCTCTTTACCGAACGTACAAACGCAATAACGATGAGAAAAGTCCTTCAAATACAGCTGAATATCCCCAAAACGTCGCCGGTCGTGGAGCGAACACATACAGATACACACGCGAAAGCGTCTGCTATAGTGTTAAGCCATAGAGTAATATACACAAGGTAAAGAGCGGACACTGCCATAGGCCCCAGCGGCCCAGATAGACGAGTGACAGGTAGCGCTCCTAGCAGGCGGCATTAAGCATAATCCGATTCCGGTTCCGCTCAAGTTAGTTTCGGTTTCGGTTTGGGCGTTTTTGCTCCGGTTCTCCGGTACCCTTCTCTCTCTCCTTCCTTCCCGCCTCGCTCCTCGCTCGGCTCTCGGGAGCTCCTCGACTCCCGAAGCCGCTGTTTTTTTTGCGTTTTCTTTTTCTAATATTGACGCACTTTTATTTTAAATTTTACGATAGAATCCGTGCAAAATGTGTCACACAATATTTCAATTTACTTTACAAAACAGAGGTGTATTTCTTGTTCTTTTTCTATTGTAAAACATCGAAGTTACACAATCGCCACAGACTCCTGGCTGGTGGAGCATTTTGGGGTCAACAACAGTAAGTGGTTCGAAAACATTTTATTGGACCACATTCATGTATACATGATTTACTTCAGAAGCTCTGTATGTTTTATACGAAACTGATACTCACAAAAATTAATTAATATGAAGGAGTTCGGCATATCGTACACTTCGTAATAGATTGTTAGCAGAACCAAGTTAACAAAATCTTTCCACAGAGAACACGCTGAATGATCCATTCACTTTCACGCCGACTCGGGCACGGAAAGTAAGTACAGAAATATATAACACATCGCTATCATTGCCAGTCATAAGAGTGCGAAGCACACACCGGATAGTACAAACTCCCAATTTCCGGCTAATAAAAAAATCGCTAATTTGCATAGCCTCAAACTCACTGCGGGCAAGCTATTACCAAACAATGAGAGCTCTATTTGAAATCTGACAAGATTCAGCGTCCCTAAACATTCCCCGAAATTGTTCAGGAAAGAAGAATGGCTTTAGAAAAAGCCGCTAAAAAACTATGGACAGTGGATACAAGTGGATACATTTTTTTACAAATATTTTTACCCTCTATACACTATTTTTTATAGAAATTCTGTAGAAAGTGAATAAATATTTTTGTTCGTGAGCCGTGATACACATTTGCTGGAAAAAGGAGAAACAAATGTTTGGAGTGCAAGCAGCACCGCCCAATTAATAAGCGCTTTCTATTTTTGGTTTGGCAATCCGCCTCCGTTAATACACTAATAACAGTTAAACCTGTTTAGTTGCTTACCAGCCACTGAAGAGTGCAACCGAACTTTGTCCCAATTCCGGTTAAGTAATTGAACATGCCAATTAAAGCGCGTATTCTGCAAAACATTTTTAAAAACCGTTTGTGGCACTCCTCTGAGCAAAGGCTAAAACCACCCAGACCTCAAAGTGTGCGATACAAGGCGGCATAGACTCCTCGAACATGTGCCACACTCTCTATTATTGGAAGAAAGTTATTTTCTAGTTGCTGAATGAAATAAAGGCAGCCTGTGATTGTACTACTAAGTTCCCGAAGAGTTTTCCTGGCACGTGGTATGCTTCAAGCACAAGAAAGCACTGGTGAGGCCCGGTCAAGTTATCAGATTCATCCCATAGCAGCTGAGAACAGCCACAGCTTTGGGTAGTCTGTTCAAGCACAAGCTTGATCAAATAGCCCCACACGTAATAAGTGGACGATTCATCAATTACGTTAGACCTAATGTCTGATGCCAGCTCAGAAATATCCTCTAATGGCGGGAAGTTATCGATTGGAAGGCATCCCACATTGTCTGAAATTGAACTTCCATAATGCGAAGGTATTGGCAGCTCCTTGAAGAGGTCAGCCTTGTCATCCTCTACGTTTCCATTGTTCGACAGTTTGAACAGTTTCTTTATCACTCTGTTTTTTAGTCCGGTGAACTGATGCAGTTTCGGGTTTGTGTTGCAGCCCAGCATTTGTCGTATATAGCTCCAAAAGGTTTTTCAAGTGGGTCTTGCTGCAGGCGTCGTGTAAGTAAGAACTTAAAGTCATGGCTGTTTGAAAGCTCATTTCAGAGCTTGAGGACACTTTTTATAGTAACTTGCCACCCTATGATGGCTTGTGGCTGTCTCCTACTTTGGAACTGCCATGCTGAAATCCATCCGAGTTGCTGGTGAAGGAAATCGAGTATTTCAGATTCTCCCTTCAGAATGGCATGACGCAACTTCTGCCCTGTCTTCTTGAATTGTGAGCTATTCAGACAATCAAAAAGTATGTACATCCTATCACAGAAATAGGCTGTAGCCATGGCTGCCTCAGGAAGCTCCTTGGCATAAACAAGAAATATGATTGCAAGAAAGACTGAGGCACTCAGTACCTGTGCGGCACGATTTACTTCCATGTTACTGAAAGGTTTTTGAAAAAATGTATCTCAGTAAGTTTCGGAGCCAATTGCAAGCTCATCTCACGGGTAGAACGATAAAGTTCAACAATATGGGACGACTCAATGACCTCATTTCCAATGCAAAGTTTCTGTGCTTGGAGATTGCTTTTGGTTGTTTTGGGGAGGTGCGGAACATCAAAGATAAAGTAAACATATTCGTTGTCAACTTCAAAAAATGGCTTGTCAACACACACACCGTTGGTTGGCCAAGCTTACGTTTGAAGCCCCCTAATCAGAGACCACAGCCCTTACTGTGAAGCCAACAGTCTTTAGCTCCCGAATGAGACTACTGAGGAGACCGCGTTTAACAGAAGACGTTGTTGGAGTGTGCAAAACAGCAGGCACGTAGCCAGGGGGGGGGGGGGAGGTATGGGGCCCGCCCCCCCCCCCGCCCCTCGCCCCGAAATCTTCCATTTTGCTGGGACCTCCTCTCCCCTCATACAGCATTTTGTCATAAGCACCCCCCCCCCCCCACCCCGAAACAAAATCCTGGCTATGTGCCTGCCCAACAGTGTATGCAAGGGGCTAAGCCCACCCCACCTCCTGAAAATTCCAGAAAGTACAACAACCAAGGCTCTATCTGCAATGCTAGAGATACGTTCAACACCGTCATCTGTAAATCCATGGACAATGTTGCGTACAGGGTCGTGAGTTAAGTTCCCTTTTAAAACAATCTCATCGAAAATCAAGATGCCCACACAATCAAGTGCAGCCCGACAGGCCGGCGGAAACAACAGCACGAACTCAAACCGATCGGCTCCACAAGTTCCCGCCGAGCATGCAAGCACGCGGGCGGTCATGCGTCACCTTGACTGATGCAAAGTCGACCGAATATGATGCAGCAGAAAGCAGAGACGGGACGTCACGCACGGCACGGACGGGCAGAGGCCATGCAGAATGATGCAGAGGCGACGGCGTGCAGGCAGGCAGGCCATGGCAGGCGCCATTCATCACGTGATTTTCGTGACGTATTTTATTTAAACTATTTAGTCGTTTTAAGTACTTTAAATAATTCTAAAGCATAACAATTTAAAAAATAAATACTTCTTGGAGAAAGAGCTCTAATTAATTTTAACCAAATTCCAGAAAAGCGCCACGTAGCGGAGGGCATTAAACGCACTATCTGGGCCGCGAATCGGCTTCAGTGTCCTCTCTTTACGTTTACTATATTACTCTATGGTTAAGCTACAGCGCCAGAAAACGCCGTGGCGGTTCAGCAGAACTAGAGCACGTACCTAATAAAAAAAAAAAGCAAATGCGGCGCGCTCGCGTTGTTTCGGGTGACCTGGTCGCCCTAGCGCCACTCTTTATTTTTTACGAGTGTAATATTTATTTTCTGTAGCTGGGCCCGTTTTGAGCTCATTAACGTCAGTATGCTATGATGTTATCATCATGTTTTACATGGTTCTAAATATCGTCTTTGCAATGTCTACAAAGGTCAAAACGACGTCAGCCGACGCCAGTTCACGCATTGTACACGAAAACTGCGTCACTCGAACGTATGCGCTCGTCAACAATCCAATCGTCGACGAATATTTGAATTCGTGTTCGTGGCCAGTGAGTGCACTGAAGGAACTTATCAAAAATAAATTCCGAAAATCACACTCCGATTTTAAAAAGAAATAATATCCAAAAAACACGGAATCCTGTGTAGAG
Organism: Ixodes ricinus; assembly: GCA_037355805.1. Lineage (NCBI taxonomy): Eukaryota > Metazoa > Arthropoda > Arachnida > Ixodida > Ixodidae > Ixodes > Ixodes ricinus. Next base: position 52,873 of record JAZHYW010001634.1, on the reverse strand, counting down.
CTTAACCCACCACTCCCAGTAGTTTGTCCGTCAGCCTGTCCATCCCCTATCCTTTCACAAGGCATGCCAGCCCAACCGAGCCGAAAGTAGTAACAACGGCAACCTAAGCAAAATCTATGTGCACTTTCACCGAATTAAACCAATATTCTACACGAGGAATCGATCCAGAACCTATTGGTTCGCAGCCCCATGTCCCAACTCTGCACCAGCTATACTTCGTTTAAGCTTAAAGGGGCACTAAAGGTCTTTTGTGAAATCCTGGTTTTATGATAATACTCAAGCTACGAGCTCCAAGCGTCCTAAAAACCCAAGATAACATTCATGCGTGGCCGATTTGCATATTAAAAACGTTATAAAAGATCCCGACACTTACCATGGGCGCAGAACGACGGATGGCGCAACCGAACCTTGCTGAATATGGTCGAACGTCGGACGGCTCTTCTGAGCCACCAGCGAGCGATGGCGTCCCGCGTGGACGAGCGGCCGACCATTCCCGATCGTCCATGCAGGAACCCATTGCTCGCGAGTTACGGACGAGCGCCGTCCGTCGTTCAACCATATTCAGCAATGTTTCGTAGCGCCATCTGTAGTTCTGCGCCAAAGGTAAGTACCGGGATCTTTGATCCCGTTTTGATACTCAAATCGGACGGGCATGAATGTATATTTTAGGATGCTTAGAGCTTGTAGATTGAGTTACGATAATAAAGCGAGGATCTCAAAAAGCACTTTAGTGCAACCTAAAGTCCAGACGAAGCCGGTGACACAAGTGCGAGCTCCTGGCTTTCAGCGTCCCTGTCAAGCACGCGCGCTCGTTCAGTGCAAGTACTGTTCAGGGCCACATGCTCGCGCTCGTAGCATCGGGAACGTCTGAACTTGAGCTGAAAAGACGTTTAGGGTTTTCATTGTTTTCTTTATTGTTGTGCCAGCTAGGCGGCTGTCCAGTTTAAGTGCACCAGTTAAGGTGTATGTGATACGTTTCCTACTAGAGTTTCCATGCGTAGGTACCTCCGAAATGGAGGTGATAATTTCAGAGGGTGATGGCAAACTATAAAAATTGAGAGACGTTCCACCCCGTGAAGAGGGAGGTCCAGCGAAGCTGGCGCTCTGGTGGGATTTCCTAGTTCGGGCTGGGAGCAGCGGCAACGGCGGTTTAACGATGGCGGCGTGCCTATTCTCGCTTCTGGGCGCGCCGACGATCCTCGTACTCCCGTTGCTCCTTTCGGAACGTACAACACGGGTGCGAGTCCGTGCGACCGATGTGAAGTCTGAAGTCCAACGGATAAGGACAGTGACGCGATCTTCCGCAGGTGGCCGCCGAAGAGCGCGCGACCTTGCGCAATGTCATGGGGGAGAGAGACGCCGCGCGTGGGGAAGGTGGGAAGGTGCGCGCGTGAGGTGCCGCCGTGCCGGCATCTGCAGCAGTAAAGGCCTGACCACACTAGCGTAAACGGCGCCGCCTGGCGGCACCGCCATCCGGCGTCCCCACGCGAGGAGTCCACATTGGCCTCCGTTTTCCGGGCGTCACGTGACAGCATTGGATCTCGCGATCGCGCCTCCCGTCGGATTTCCCGCTCTTTCGTAGTCTGCTCTTCGTTAGATTGTTCCGTTTCGGCTCTCACCTTTCGCATATATCAGCATCGAAACCGCACTCGCTGCCTACATGGTAGGAGTCCATGATGACCTGGTGATCAGCGTGAATGTGATTATCTTAGCCTGCTCGTTGATCTTGCGACGTCGCCGCGCTCTGAAGGGAAGGAGGCGCAGGTTTTGGGTCCGGCCGAGTTGGTTCTACCGAAACACCGAAGGACAGGTCAGTGCTTTGCTGCCCCGGCCGCCGGCGCGCCAGAGATGAAGGCATGCTTTCGAAAGTGTCACCAAATCGACACAACATCCGCCACAACACAGATGACATGCAAACAGTGCCACGGAGAAACTCACTTGTAATTCCGAATTCCTCTTCTATAATTTTCCAGCGGTTGTTTTTAGCGTCATTATCTGGGTAGTCTGGCTGCGTCTTGTCATATAAAAGGGAAACAGTCGCACAGTTTCAAGGAACCGCTCCGTTGCGGAAGGCATCGGGGGAAACCGGGATAGCAGACGACACGAAACACGTCCTTCGGAACGTGGAAGACGCGCGGCGGAGCACCGGCTTGAGCGTTGCCATGGCATCGCGACGTCACTATCTACGCCACCTCCCATTGGCTCCTCTCTTCTGCGGCGAGCGGCGGCGCGCTCTGAACCGTGCAAGGAGCGGTTGGCTTTGCGGCGCCGTCCGTCGCGCCACTGAAGCCGAAAACTGGCTTCGGTCGGCAACCGGCAGCGCCGACCGACGCGCCGCAGGCCTCCGCGACGCCAATGTGTCCGTGCCTTTACTGTTCTAAAACAAAAGCCTAAACCAAAGTGGCATATTGCACGCGTGCTCGTGAACGCTTTATTTCGGTTATTTACTTCGAGTCTTTTATACAGGGAAGGCGTGCGCGTGCGGTGCCGGCGTATGCCGCATTACCTGTACAAAATTGTTGGTCTACGCTCGGTCTGACCTCGGAGATGATCTGCCAGAACCTAGCTATAGATAGCTTCGCTGTAAAAACAATATGATCCTCTTGGCACAACTTGAGACCGGAAAGAAAGAAAAAGACACATACAAGAAAGGGGCAAACATCATGTCTTCAAACGCAGCTGAGTTTATTCAAGACGGAACCTTCATATGAAAATAGGACACATCATTTAACGCCAGAAAATCTTTTCGCCGGCTCGCCTTCGTGATCACCCTTCTTCACTCCCCGAGGGACTCTATATTAATTTCTGGAGCAAATTAAAACCATCGCTTCTTAAATGCTGCTAGTCATACGTTACAGGACATTTTAAAATAAATGTCACCGCCATTTTTTTTTGGAAGCGGACAATTTTAAGGTAGATTTGTTTGAAGGTATATTTTTCTTCACTCCGCCATCGCGCGATTACAGCTCACTACCGACTCACTGTCGATATCTCTGATTCGCATCCCCCCCAGCGTGTTTGTCTTTCCATCTGTGCTTTCTGTTTTGTGTTCTGGTTTGTTTTTTGTGTTCGTCTCTTTGTGGTTGTCTTTCGGTGTGTGTCTTTTGTACTTTTTTTGCGTTTTTGCTACCTATAATGATTCACAAACTCACCCAAGTGTCAATCTTAACAAGCTCCCGCCTTAGACAAAAATGTCCCATTTTAGAAAGGTGATCGCAATAATCTATATGCCCCTGATGTTCGCACATTGGAATATCTATTATAGTTTAAAAGATTAACAGAACGAATGAAAAGTAAAATGACTGCGATGTTTGGAGGTTGGCCGAGACAAATCAGAACTGTCGTGTTTTTTTTTTTTGTGTGTTTACTGTAGGACTGATGGTCAAAGGTTACAAGCTGACGTCATGGTCAATGTCACACAAATACGTAGACCACAACGTTTACTTGGCGTCTTCTTTTGAGAAGCAACAACTCTTGTCAACACTCGTATGCTCCGTAGGATGGTAGACGCGCGGCATTGCTCTTAGATGCCAATAAGTCGCACTTTGCAGAGACCATTGAAGGTATTCACGTGTCTTCATTAGCACGAGCTGTGAATAAAGTATAGTGTCTCATGAAACATTGTTCTGAAGGTATGAAAGGGATTTGGGGAATGCTCGCTCTCAGCATGCGTTTGTTTAACCACGGAGCACACCCCTAAAGTATGGTGGCTGGAACGCGTCTCCGACTGGTGTGTTCACCGCGTCCAAAAATGTTGTCCCTCGGTTTGCGCCTGATGTCATACATGTGTCATGCTGTCGCCGGTCGCGATCCTTGAGGTGTCCCAGCAGCGGTGATTGAAGCGGCAGACGCCTGTTCTGCTGCAGGTCGCTCTCTGATGAGACAGTTCATGGAAGCTTAAGCAGCCAGAAGGTGGGACGCCGTGACGACGGGGACACTCGCGTTCACTCGTGCTTTTCACAAGCATTTCTACGACCAACCGCCAGGATCGCGACATGCTACAGCGTGACACTCCGGCTTCTGTGGCGTCATTTGTTGCCATTTCGGGACCCCTTTTGACGCATGGGCAGCATAGGACGCCAAACACACCAGTCGGAGACGCGCTCCGGGAATCGTGCTTTGAGGTTAAGCGCGTGATGACATCGAACGTTCTCTAGATTCCTTTCTCACCGTCAAAAAACTGTTTTTTTATAGCAGACAATAAGCCGCTTCGCCCCTAGTTCGCTCTGGTTTAGGGGTCGCCATCTAGCGGAGGCCCGGCACAACCTAAAGTGAGGGCTACCCCGACTCCGCCGTTGCTTTTCATGGACTGAATGGGTCTTCGTTCAGCCTCGCTGCCTCGCTCCTGACCTTTTTCTTTCTTTTCTGTCACATGTTTTTTGCATTGGTGGCGTACGATTGCAGATTTTGCGTCTGGCAGGTCTTGATCCCGGGCTTCAGTGTTGCTAACTAAAATGTTTTTCTTTTTTTCTTTTTTTTTTTGTTTCAGGCAAAGCTTGGTGAAGAATTCTCATTTTTCGCTCACTAATATTTCAAGTTTACTTTTTTTTCTTCAAGTCTTCCTCGAGGTTTTGAAAGACTTCTTGTCCCACTGCGTTGAAAAGTAATCAATGGAATGTCTTTTTTTCTTTTTCTTGAGATAGATTTACTAGTTTTCTATCCCGGTTTTGGAACTTAAAAAATCATGGGCAGTTTTGCACCCATATGCTTTTAAAAGCATCTTTGACTTTACCAAGCTTGATAAAATCATCAGTTGCACCATGTTTACCATTTTGGTAATTAGAATGAAGTGAAAGCTTCCAGTATATAAAGTGTGGGTGACTGTGAATTGTTATGAAACTGATGCAAAAGAAATCTTGAATTGTGAAAAGGCGCACAGTTTAAAAGCCTACCTTAAATAAAAAAAGACAATTTACACCACCATGATGATTAAAAAAATACTGGCAAGTTTCTAATGTAAATTGTTTTGCCAAATTATCTTTGTCAACGGTTCTTTTTGTTAAGATTGTGAATCTTAACTGAAAAGTCATGTGCTCGACAGTTAATGCTTCAGTGACGGCTATTTAAGACATTGCACATATGTAGATGCTGGGATCCGGCCAACTCGCCGAAAACCAACTGGTTGATGGCCATCTGGTCGACGGTCTGTTCGTTGGAGCGGCGAATTCCTTAATAGGGCGATTCGTCGAAGGGAAACTAGTCGAAACGGACAACCTGACATAGGGCGATTCGTCGGATGGGTTAGATGACGGTTCGAGGTAAAAGTTTGTGGTTTCTTACATTTTGACTTAATTTTTTTTATCTGTGTCTGGACTAAGCGCAGCGCCCTCGTTAAATTACAAGATAAAAAAAGATCACCAGAGGGCGAAGACAGGAAACAACAGGACAAAAATTTCGGGGGGGGGGGCGCATGAGCCCCCCCCCCCCACCCCTTTTCGAAATTTAGCCGATCCTATGAAACACACATGCATTTTGACCCCGTCTCCTGCTCAACGCATACCAAGTCATGAACATTCCAGCCACTTCAACCTGCCACTTCCTTTCCCCCCCCCCCCCCAATAAAAAAACGAAAATAAATGATGTCGACGTCACCGCCCCGCTGCACCGTGAAAGCGGCGAATGTAGCAAGTTGTTATCTTCGATAAGAAAGCGCACACTGGAGGTGAATTACCGTGCGGCTATTAGAGGTATTTGCTCTAAAAATTCAGGGAAAAAATGATGTATTTTGACTTTAAAAAAGTTGCGACCAGTTAGCCTCTGCGACGAGCTTTCCTATTCGACGAATGGGCCGACGACGAGTTGGCTTTCGACGAGTTGACCTAGACCCGTAGATGTTATGTGATGACCGTATAATGGTAAAACAAAGAAATGCGGGATTGTTTGATATCTTACATGCGATTGAAGAAAGCACTTTTCTCGTCCAGTTACAATTATTGTCAGTAAAAGAATACAAACCCTAGGACCGCAGTCAATATTTTGGCACGCTACATGCGATTTCGCCCTGATGGACGAAAGCGAAACTAGAAGAAGCAACGCTCGCAGTATTGAGCATAAACGTTTTGCAACGGGCGTTTCAATGCACGAAAAAACGAAAAGCATTATTCAAATGGCGTGTACATGTAGCTGAAAGAGTTAAACATCCTGCACAGTTACTCTTCCTTTTGATCCCAACAGTGCATACTACTCTTCACGGGTATCTTTGTTAATGCCGCAGCTTCTAAACCAGAGGTCTCAAACTCATTTGAGTGTGGGGGCCAGATATCGAATACCTGAAATGACGAGGGCCAACGAAAGGCGCGGGGGGGGGGTGCGGGGGGGGGGGTAGACCTCGTGGTTTTTTGCTTTTTGTAAAGAGTCTTGCCAGTGACATCTACTTTGGGCCTTGACCTGATGTGACAAGAATAAAAATAACACAGCTCCGCCAACGTGCTGGCATTTTTATTAGAACAACTACACTGTCGTTCCCGTTGCTCAATTCACCCAGGAATTGACCAAGCTCGACATGTTTCTAAAAACAATGAGGTAATATGACAGTTGTTGTTTTCTGGCGATTTTTACCGCAACAGTTGAACAAATACTTGTCTTTTAATGAAATATTTTTGAAGGCGAGAATCCCGAGCTCGTAGCTTTATCTTTGCCAGTTGCTCCTGCTGACCGAGAGTTCGAGCAGCCGAAATGCATCCTTCTGTGAATAGCTTGCGCTTGCAGGCTAGTAGCGGAAGTATTGTACATTACAAAAAGCTGGGAAGCAAAATATAAAGCAAAATAAAGGGCAAATGAACACAAATAGGCATAAACTATGTGAATACGTTAAACGAGCATGGCTGCTTTTCGAGCGAAAATGAATCGGCGAGATGAGATCACGATGGCGCATGACATTTCTAGCGCTCGAGACATTGGGACCGGGACTCGTAGCCGGTTGCCTGCAGGGCCGCATGCGGCCCGCGGGCCGCGTGTTTGAGACCACTGTTCTAAACCATAAAAAAGGCAAGATTTGCTCTAATCCGTGATCCTCGGGTGAGGAGCGTCCTTGCGTTTTGAACATAATATTATTTCAACTTTGCAACGCGACAGGTGACACGGACGACACGGAGAAAGGAATACACGTACGGTGTTAAAGGAAGGGCGGGTTATCGGATTATCGTTGGCGCCGAGCTCCGAAAAGAAAATCTCTACAGAGGAGGAAACAAAGAAACTCGCGAAGAGAAACAAAAGATAATAATTTGCAAAATACAACACGATTCATCGTACAATCGTCTGCTGAGAAGTGTTTCGACCACACTATCACGCTCACCCATACCTTCCTACCCGGTTTCAAGCTCACAAACTCTACCATTCCCAGTTGTTTTTATCTCGAATATTGATGTAAACTTACGCCCTTTTCGGTCGCGTATGTTGTGCCACCGGCGACAGAACAGTAAGGAACCAACGCGCCGTGTCCGAAAGCAAGAGGTGAAGCCGTGTCCCTATGGCCCGCAGGATGGAAACAAACCCGACATCCTCACATTCCGGGTATTACGCCACGTGTACGTGATTTTCAGTGGCGCCCCCTGGCGTGGTTCCCGCCTCAAATAGCGGGCTTTCCCTCTTATTGCTGCAAGCCCATTGGCCCACTATCTTTAAAACCGATTCCGTTCATAACACTGGGCGTGATAGCGTCAAAAGCAAAGAAAAGAAACAATGGGAGGCCATGGTGAAGAGGCACTACGGTCCACATGTCTTACATTTTATTGTGGAAAAAAGCAATGCCCCTCGAATCCTCGCGCGTTGACCCGTTTCTAAAATATGCAAAGCACTTGACGTTCACGTTGCGATGCCTAATGTATATATATTTTTTTATTAGAACTATTTCTCTGCCAATTGTCATGACCGCCCGCCAGCCGGTTGAAAAAAGCCGGTGACACCGTTCGATGCGCTCAAACGCCTGTCTCAACGAACCCTAGCAGAAGCATCGTCGAAGTTCGCGAAGTAGCAACTTTTTTAATGGAAATATCAATATTGCCGATGAATGAGCCGTATGCTGACAAAGTGTGAATGAAGGTTCGAGATCCACCGAAAGACAACACTAGGTGGAGCCGCGATTTGAACTCCGTATTTTCTCATTACCGGTGAGGTATGTCAACTACTTTCGGCGATTTCTATCCGTCTTATGAATACACCGGTAGTGGTATATGTCAAGGGGGATTCAACCGCCCGTCACTCAATGGGCAGATTTCGCTACACAAACCTGAGTTTCTGGAATGCACGAAAGTAGTCATTCTTTTGGAGGTTACTTATGAAGACGTAATGAAGGTTGTACGGCCCTTGGATTTTTCCCCGAAAGCGCTGGAGATCTCCTATAAAATCCAGAAATATGACCGTTTTTACTTTTTTGAGCGCGTTTTGAGGAATTTTTGAAAATTCAATTTTTTAGAAGACAGACGGGACAAAACGCTTGGTTGTACGTACTAGGGGTGCCTCTAATCTTAATTTTAAGACCACTATAAGAAAACAGAATACTGTTGTATTTGTCTATTTGTGTAAATAAAATCACCATCTGAATTTTATTTCCAACGTGTTAACGAGATGGCGACACTAGTACTAAATGCCTCAAACCAGAGATTTTCTTGTTGTTGCTGTTTTTCTCTCGTGCTCGAATTCGACCGCGATGTCTGGCTGCTCGGAGATCGCTGGCACGTGTAGCGAAAGCTCGCGCTGTAAAGCTCACTGATAGTGGATTAAATCCCCCGCCTTTGTCCGTTTCATTCAAAATGAGCATCGTACCGGCGTGCTGTCATGTATCACTATTGTTTGATGCACGTTAAAGACGTCAGACAAGCAGTGGTATACTGCACTGGCTTTCATCTCCAACAAAGACACCAGACGTCATCGGGGCTGACTAACTTCCCGCTGTATAAACGTACACACAAGCAAAATTACAATTGATGAAAATATATCAGCTTGAACTTTAGAATTAAACTAGAACGCGAAGAAAGAAAGGACAGGATAGGACACAGGGCTGACTACAAACGATGTTTGAATGTAAACTTCTTCCCTGTGCGTTTGCTCCTTCATTTAGAGTCCAAGTAAAGCACGATAAACCTTTTTTAGCACGATAAACCTTTTTTATAAATTACCCTATTCCACTAATAAAGATCACTCCCGATATTTACACTTATACAAAAATATACAAAGCATTCACACAGAATTCCCTAAAAATTATTGTTTTTTAACCTAACCCGCCACAAGCTCGTGCTGTTATTGTTTGGGGCGTGACATTTCGTAGGTGTTGTCGTTTTTTTGTGTGAACGGTGATTGATGGGGTGCTGATGCAATCCTTCGCGTGCTCCTCGATGGCGAGCACCTCCGAGCATTTCGCGTGCATGAGGATTGTTGTTTCTGACAAGAATGGTGGTGCTGTTAAAAGCTACGCTGCACTGGCATGTCCTCCAATGCGCTGCCAGATGTCCTGCCGCTGTTCGCTTTAGAGACGCTGCATGCTCGCGGGTTATGCGAAAATTAGAGTTTCAAACTCGAATTAAAGAATAATTGCCCGAATCATACGATTCGGCTTTCAGATTTCTAGTAGTCGAGTTTCCGAATAATTCTATGCATCGACAATCGGTGCAACTGGCAGAAATGTCCGGTTTATCCAGGAATCGTTATTCCTATAATAAAATAGTCATCACAGGCCTTTGTTGGATCTGAATCAAGCCTCGCGTTCAAGAACACTCGAATGACGAACCATTTTGACAGCAAGTAGTTTGTTTCCTGCGTTTCTCGAACGAAGTAGTCATACCCCGGCTTCTTGGATGCGCTCAACGAAAACTCCCCGAACCACGCATGTCGCCATTTTGAATTCAAGCATCTTGCGTCACTGCAGTCAGTTCTGTGTGCAATAAACTAATTCTACATTGTTACAATCATAATATGATAAATTAATATTAAGACACAATTAACAGCAATAGCTGAACTGATTCCTCCCGCTTGCGTCAAGTAAGGATGCCAGGGCCGATTGATGCTAGAGCTCACACGGTACAGGCACGGTTCAGACATAGCCATCCGTTTATCCTGCACGCTGCGCATCCACACGTGTATCCAGACATCCGTCAGCTATGTCTTAAATTTGTCGTCGATGCGTGTTCATTGAAACCGTTTCTATCCCGGCCGAGGCGCCCGCCATCTGACGGAGGCGTATCGCGTTAAAGGCGCCGTGTAACCGATATTTCAACTTACACTTCAAAAGATACCCAGGTGATCGAAATTAATCATCCGTCCTCCGCTGGAGCGTGCCAGATCCCCTTTGTTGCTTATGCATGAATAACCTGAAAGATCAGATTTTAACGCAGTTTTTTTTCGTGCTAGCCTCTGTTCGTTCAGAGTGCCCTGCAGAAAAATAAGCTCGTTAGGTAATTTTTTTACTCATCTATGCAATTTTTTTTTAGTCTTGTGAACATTGCGAATAAATCTTTTTGTGTTCGTATTCGATTCGACATTCGACTTCTTTACCACTATTCGGCACTTTCGATTCGACCAAGATTCGACTTGAAATTTCGCTATTCGCACTCCCCTAGCTCCCTAGTAAAGTAGTTGACACGGGGAGCAATGACAACTCCGCTACACAACATAAGAGAAATCGCTGTCATAAGCTCAACTAAAGAAAAGAAGGAAATCACTGCTTAGTAGACAAGAGTTCATAGAAGAAAACATTAAGCCGGTCGGTGACAAGGATGGATTTTGCGGAAAATATTTCGAAGAATTTTCGGATGCCTCATCGGAAGCCCCATTCTTGGTTCTCTAGCAAATATTTGTTTTGAAATGTTGTGGGATACAGCTTACGAACCTTAACCTGAAAGCTACAACACATGCTGTGGAATGTAGCTTGCATTTGGAATTTGTTAACTAGTATAGACGTAATAACAATTGCCACATGTTCGCAACAACAAAAAAAAAGTGGTGTAGAGTGTTTTTTTTTTTTTTAAACGGTACCGAACATGCCTGAATTATAAATAAAGTAAGCACATATTAGTTAGTCCTTTCACCCCTTGAGGTAATTTTACTAATCGCTTCTTTCAAACGATACCTGTATGAATGACATGAGAGAGCAATACAAACCCTTGATGACACGTGAAAATTAAGGACACTCTGGAAGCGATTCAGTAAGTAAATATTTTGTTGGGCGTTAATTTAGAGAACGAAGTCGGTCTGCTCCAAGGGGTGTCTGGTACGTTGCTGGAGATGAGAAATTTAGCCAGCCAGTGTATACTACATGCCGTGGTCTCTGATGTGCACCACATAGTGGTAATAAACGGCCGCACACAGGTACAAACCAAATTTAGGACAAGTGTTTTTTTTTTCTCAGACGTTATAGCTATTTGCGTTGTACATACACTTTAAAATTACCGTATTTCGTAGAAAGCAAGGACTTTAGCTGGATGTCTGTAAACTTAGCTTGTGCTTTATCTCGCGATTGCACAGTATACCGGATCATTACGGAACCGCAATAAATAGAGAGTTTTAGATCATTCCGAGGACACCGATAACGTTACCCGATACTTCGCCGCCGCCTTCGCGCATGCGTCGTATCGTTATCAGAGGTATCGAACTGATCTACTAAAACTCTACTAAAACGTACTCCGCGAAATAGGAAGCGAGCACCACACACCAGCCTTCAGCCCTTTCCTACGATGTTACGAACATATACGCTTTAAGCTTTGAGTAGGACACTTTCCGCGGGACACCAGGGGCTCTGATATACACGGCGGGACCCAGGGACCGGGACATCGCCGCCTGCTGCGATTGACCAATCGCAGGAGGCGGAGATGTCCCAGTCCTTCATCCCAGCTTGGTCTCGCCATAGGCTAGGGTACCAGGCAGACATGTACACGTTACCCAAAAAAAGTAACTAAATACCGTTACTCGTTACTCGCTCGAAAAGTAACTAAATACGTTACTCGTTACCGATTCTCAAAAGGAACGCGTGAGTTACCTGAAAAGTAACGAGTTACTTTTCACGTTACTTTCAGGACTGAATGAACAACTGCTTTTGTTTCATGGTTTATTGTTTTCGTTTTAGTAGTCGTTGCACTTAAGCAGCGGCTGCCTGTCTGAAGTTTTTATCAGTTATGTTTCCCGGCTTCCTTGAAAATATATCTCTGGCGACGCTAAAGCGTCGTTCTACTGACGCGCTCAAAGGAACGGCAGTGTTGTGTTTCTGGAAAAGCTGGTGAATCTTCAAGAACTGTGCCTTCATTGAGGACAGCGGGTAATGGGTTATGTGCCTTCCCGTGTTTGCAACCTCCGGGTTTACATTCGGTCCGTACCCGGTTCTAGAAAGTTCAACCAACGAATCTGATTGTGCTCGCTGGGTGAAGGACATTCCCAACTGTAGAGTTCAGTTCAGCAACGTTTATCGCTGGAAACGTCAGTCGAACTGTTCGACTGACGTGTTCAGCTCATGTGGTCGCAAGCACAATCTGTGCTCGACGTGACGGCAAACGATTCCACCTGTACTGTCATACTGTTTATTTGTTTTTCGGGTTGCCCATCTGCCTTTGTCACAATAGACGCATACTCAGGCTAGAGTAAACACAAGGCCGTTTAAGCGGTGTTGTACACGTTACTCCTCAAAAGTAACGAGATACCATTACTCGTTACTTGGCTTTTAAAGTAACTAAATACCGTCACTCGTTCCTTTTCTAAAAAAGTAACTAAATACGTTACTCGTACCGAAAATAGTAACTAGGTACAAGTAACTCGTTACTTGTAACGCGTTACGTACATGTCTGGTCCCATGTTTCAATGGAGCCGAACATTGGCTGGACCTCACGCACAGTGGCGTAGACAGAAATTGTTTTTTTCTTTTTTTTGTGGGGGGAGGGGGGGATTGAGGTGGTTGGGATGTCCATGACTTGGGGTGCGGAGGAGGGGAAGGTTGAAGGTGTCAAAATGCATGTAAATACTATAGGGTCGGCAGGATTTTGGAAAGGGGGGGGGCTGAAGCCCAGGAAGCTCCCCACCTGGCTAGGCCACTGGTCACGCGTTTGCCGATTGGTGGTTTATCAAACATCGCACAAATTACAATACGATTCTCGCCCTTCATCTTTTTCTTGAAAGCTTGTCAGAGCCCTTTTTAGTATCTTCAGGCTATTACTTACGTTCAGTTATGATGTCTATTTTATTGCACAACATTTACAAGTGACAGCAGGGTGAAATGACAGGGTTCGTTTTCATCGCATTTTAGTTTTGACGTTTACCTTAAGCCAGGGTCACAATACTTACACATCATAGAACAGACAACCTGCATACAGATCCGAACGGGAGTCACCGCGAGATCCTTGCTTCAAATGCCTCATGGCAATGAGTGCAAGGAGAACCTTGGCACGCCGCATTCTATACTCTATCTGAGAAGTTGTGTGCAGCAAAGTCAAAGTCATTGGTGCGAACACGTGGCTTTCAGATGTGCTTTCCTTTCGTGAGTGCCCGTGAAAGGAAAGCAAATATGAAAGCCAGGCCCTCTCGCCTGTGCTTTTGCCTCTGCTGCACCCAACTCATGAGATGCTGTATAGCCAGAGATATTGTGGGAACTCGTGGCTGCAAACTCTCTCTTGTATGATGTATGAGCAGTGAGACCCCAGCTTTAGGTTACTGCCTTCATTATACTCTGTAAGCTGAGACTGCACCCAAAGCTACAAGCGCGAGCCAGCCCGTACTCCTGGCTTTGAGACGTGCATTTCTAGCGCGGGCGCTCGGTCTGCGGAAGAACGCTTCAAAGCAGCGACCTCGAGCTCTCGTGCTTGTGGCATTGGCTGCAGTCTCAGCTTAAGGGTGAACAGAGTATTGGGCAGGATATTGAACTAAAGAGGGCGCTTTGTCGAGCTTGTTGTCCCCACAGCCCTGTGTTTACTAACACAGCATAACGAAGAAAGGAACCTCACCTAGCACGGTCTGGGCACGAGTGCTTCGCTTTGACCAGTGCTTAGGTCGCCCGAGGAGCGGCCTTCGAATCGGCATCTTCGATTTTTCTGATCAAAAACAAACAGGAAAATTCGGTTTCTTGTCCCTACAGATGAAGCTTATCGCGAGAGGCGTGACTGTTCAACCTCCTTCCCATATTCCTTATGCTTTCGTCTCCTGTCTTCTCTAAATCTCTCAAATCAAATACCAATAAACGTAATTGACTACAGTAAGCGAGCAAAAAGAGATGCCGGTAAGGCGCACACGCAGGAATAAAAGACAAACGACGAATGAAAATCAGACAATGTCTCTTACCTCGCGAGTACAAGCTCCCAATCCGTCAGACAGGTGCACCGCACGTTGTCAGCATCTTCCTCTGATTTACGCACAGTGCCGGCCTCCGAAGGACAAGACTGGCAACGGGCGAAATCCTTCCCCAAGTGGACACGAACGTGCGAAAGCACACGAGAAACAGCTCCAGGAACGGCGCCGAAACCTCTTGAAAAAGCGGCCACGCAGCGGTGTCAAGTCCGCAACACTCCCATCGAAAGCCACGTTGAGCAAGAAGCGCCAAGAGCGAGAGCCGGAGTGGCGAGCGACCGAAAGAGAAACTAGCCGCCGCGTCTTGCCACAACCGCATCCAGCGAGAGACCGCGGCGTCGTTCGGAGAGCGGGTTCCCCTATGAGGCCCTCCAGAGGTCCGACCCGATCGGAGAAGCACTCGCGACGTCCGCGTGCTCGCTACGGTCGCGAGTTACGGATAGAGAGCCTGGATTTGAGAGAGGGAAAACTCAAACCACCGCTTGCGCTTCAATGGTGTACATCGTCTGTTCCCCCGCGCACGTGCGCCTTGTGGCGTGACGAGGAAGGATTTGCACCTTGTGGTGCAAATGCGGCCCCATAAACCACGTGAGCCAGATCTAGCAGTTGGGACCACTCGCAAATCTAGGTTCTCTGTCTACGGAGAGAACCTGCTCTGGTGGCCCTTCGCGACTCACCCCGCCCGAAAGAGTCCTCCCTGCGCAGGACTCTCTCGCCTGGACCGCCGTTTCTGCTCGGCGGCTGCGGAAGAAAGTTTCGCTTCGTGTTCTACTTCGGTCGAAGGACAAAAACCCTACGTGCTCGAAGACGCAGCACCGCCGTCGGTCTTGCGACTGTCTCCGACTGCTCAAGGCGGTGGCGGTGTTTGTTTGACAACAACACTCGGAGGGCTGGCGCTCTCGATTTGACCCAACTGTAGGGAACACGACGAAGGTTACCATTCATCGTCTTCCGAGAACAACGATCGTGATTAGATGGAATTCAAGTTGAACGTGCGTGATCCTGCGCTCCTCCCGATCAAGATGCAAGTTTTTGCCAGAAGGTAAATGGGACCTTATTCTGAGCACGCGCTGCGAACAATGACCAAGCCTAAAGCCGGGGTCACACTGCTCATAAATTATATAAAAGACAGTCTGCTAACGCGAGTCACAGCAATGTTTTCACGAATAAAAACAAAAACTAGAATAATAAAACTTAAAATGAACGTTTAATGCCGGGAACTTCTGCCGAGAAACCTAATGCAACAGACAGAGACTGCCTCAAGCAGGCATGCAAAACTCCTTTGTAAGCGCGTGGGTATCTACAAGTTTCCGAGCTCGAGCAAACAAGAAGATTCTCGAGTCATCTGGGACATTATAGTCATGCAAACAAAAACAAAAATAAATATGACAAGCGCCGGTGGGGATCAAACCCCAAACAGCGGAGCACTCTGCTGACTAAGCTATTCGCACTCGGCAATATTCCGGGGTTCCAATGCCGCGTGCCAAGCGTTTTATCGCTCAAACTCATGCGGCATTCGAAGCACGGATCTAGCG
Organism: Ixodes ricinus; assembly: GCA_037355805.1. NCBI lineage: Eukaryota > Metazoa > Arthropoda > Arachnida > Ixodida > Ixodidae > Ixodes > Ixodes ricinus. The sequence goes on along the minus strand of JAZHYW010001634.1, from coordinate 37,082 downwards.
GTTACTCGCGTTTGAATATGTCTTGCAGACTGTCCTTTGTATAAAGTATAAGTAGTGTGACCCCGGCTTACGGCGTGGCGAGAATACACCATACGCCCTTTAGACCATTCCAGGGATGGGAAAACTACTTGCAACAATGTATCAATATATAAATTAAGAATATTTCGACAAAATGTAGTCAATAAATAATCCAAATACAAAACACCTCGACAAAAATGCAGTGACTTACAAATTCCAATGCACTTTTTAAAAAGCATTCAAATACAAGATACAAGTACACAGAGAGTATTTCATCGGCTTCAAATGCTTTTACATGAACATTTTGTTCCCATAGTCCGGACATCTTAGACGTTATATATACCTAGAATGACGTGCGTTTCTAGTCTCAAAAATTGTTTTGTCAGATAATAGGGCGGGTACAACATTAAAAAAAAAAAAGTACTCAGTGTGAATTGAGTTTCCGCGCCTCAGGTGAAGCAAGAAAGCGTTTTCAAACAGATGACACCAGTTTGGCGTCTTTATGAAATAAGATCAGTCAAAAAACACTAAATCAACAATTTGCAGAACGATAGAAGGCACGCGACGCATTTTACGGCTTTCTGAAAAACCGCACAAATTCGACGGGTTTTTAAGTTTCGGTTTGCTATCGGAGCGCATCTCCGCCGTGATGGCACCGCGCCCCGTGGAGAGATAGTGCAACCAACCTCTGCTGCGTCGCGCGATGACAGCACAGCAGAGGATGGTTGCACTATCTCTCCACGCGGCGCGGTGCCATCACGGCGGAGATGCGCTCCGATAGCAAACCGAAACTTAAAAACCCGCCGAATTTGTGCGGTTTTTCAGAAAGCCGTAAAATGCTTCGCGTGCCTTCTATCGTTCTGCAATTTGTTGATTTAGTGTTTTTCGGTGATGCTCAGCAATTTTCTACTTGAAACCATGCAATTAAACACATTATTGAAAAGTTAATCACGCAAAAATAATTAACAACTTGATTATCTTGAACTTTTATAATTTTCCTAAATAGGCCCCTGACCCAGGACCAACACGAAACAAGCCTTTCTTTGTTGCGACGCATAGTTTTCGAAATATCGAATTTGTCCCACCATTCGTGAAACACCCTGTATATATATATATATATATATAACAGGTTTTTCTCACAAATAAAAAACAAATCAAGCTGCACTTTTATTCTAGTTTGGTGGTGACTGAATGAATAAAGAATTGTTACTTCGAATATGCATTACATTTACGGTAATTCTTTCTTCCGCATTTTTTTCAGTGATCGGACGAATTGATAAACCACTCTGCATTGTTAAAAAAATGCAAATAGTGACAAAAATCACATTTTTCTAGTTGCAGTAATTTAAATAAAAATTAATCTGATTTCAATAAAATAAATTTTATTTAAACCAGAAAAAAATCAAATTTAACTCACATTTAATTTTATTTTTTACTTTTCTATTCTGTTGATATCCGCGTTTTAGTACTACCAGCCTCGCGCCCATCGCACAATCGGAAAGCCCACGACCGCTCGTCCCACACGCCCCAAATCTTTCCAAAAATATTCTAATTTAGTGGTTTTTGATGGCGAACGAAGTTTTATTTTAAAACATACGATTATCTTAATTATCAAAAAACATAATACCTTAACATTTGGTCTATAGGGATGACTAACCCCCATATTATGTCCACCTGGTCATATAGCTAACCTGACCAGACCGCATTAGTATAGCTTCTACGGCCTTTGAAAAACAAATCTCTAAACCCTACAAAAAACAAAAAACACCATGTATACTTACGTTGTCCATCATTCGAACACAGAACTTCTCTGTTCGCAGCTCGATGCTCTACCTGCGCGCAAGCTTTTTTTCTTTCTTTATTGTTCGCATTAGGTGGATTTCTAGGTGCACTCACTCACAGCTAATTCAAAATAAAAAGTTAAAAACTCATTCACCCTCTTTACGGCAGCACTCGCCTTCAAGTCCTCACTCACGAACTCATGAACTCAGCGAACTTATGAATCCACCAAACTCATAAACTCACGCCCCTCACCGAGCTCATGAACTCACGCCCCTGACCGAACTCATCGAACTCACCAAACTCACGAACTCACGCCCCTCATCGAACACATGAACTGGCTCACTCACCGACCTCACTCACTCAGACGTAGTTCTCGCCTTCACCGTAATCGCGTCGCTGGCGCTCGTGTTGCGCACTGGTTGGGCGGCTTTTACAACTCCGCCACGGTCGCTGCCGCCTTCCGCCGCTCGTGCGCCAGCCGACACGTCGCCAAGTGAACAAATGTTTTGCCTTTTTGTTTGTTTCGCTTCGACTCCCTCGCTGCTCCGGCCGAGTGCTTGAGAAGGGGCGCTTTGGTGGGATACAATTAAGGGCGCATGATTGTGAGTTTCGTGAAGTATTCATCACGGAGTGCACTGTTTCTTTCAAGCATTCGCGACAAAGTCGTGCAAGTATGAAGTGAACGTCTGCATCGCTGTTTATTCAGGTGTGAAATATCTATTATTTCAACACGAACCACCGTGGGTTGGTATTTTGTTTCTGCATACCATATTGCGAACTTTTCTTTGTGTTAAGACGGTTTGCTCGGCGATTTGTTGTCGAGTAGAACTATATCGGAACGGTCTGTAGTGATATTTATCGTCGTTCATACAAAATTATTTCACTTAACATTACTGCCTGGTGAATATTTGTTCACCTACCATAACTGCCTGCTGAATATGTTGGCTGAATATATTATTTCACCTAACATAACTGCCTCATGAATATAGTTATCGTCGTTCACACAAATCATTTTGCTTTACATAACTGCTTGGTGAATATTTTTGTTTTCTGGAAGAAGGAACGATTGAAGGCATTTGTGCTTGCCATATTATTGTATATTAATTTTTATCGCGTCTCTCGTTTTCTGTTGCACCGCACATACCAGTTGAAACTGGAACGTTCTAATCTACCAACTTTGTGCCTCGTAAAATGCTCTATTCTATGGATCCTGACATAAAATCGTGATCGGTGTCAGATACTTTCAGTATCTTTGTTGCAAAAGACAAGTTGTGTGTGTGTGTGTGCTTTCAAACTTGTCAGCATGTTGAATGCAAGTATTTCCAAACTACATGGCTAAAGTTGTGTTTTCTGTTTAAATCATTTATTGGTTTTGACAGATGGTAATTTTAATCTGTCTTCCAAATATTAGTAAATAAGCGGCTCGCATTGTAAGCGCAAGTGCAGAATGTCACAAAAAATATTTACAGTTTTTTTTTATTGCAAAAATAAACTAGGCGCTTATTCTCCGTCCAAAGGTAGCGCTAGAGGTCAAAACAAGATGCCAAAGTTTCAGCCCGATCCGACACGTTATTCAGAAGTAATAAGTGATTTTCTGAAAATTTCAATGGGGAAAATGGCGGCCGACAGAGTTTTCGAATACATGGGGCTCTATGGCACCAGAAATCGAAAACGGGCAAAAATGGGCTCCATTTTCCCATTGAAATTTTCAAAAAATCACCTATAACTTCTGAATAAGGTGTCGGATCGGGCTGAAACTTGGCCATCTGGTTGTGACCTCTTGCGCTACCTTTGGGCGGAGAATGAGCGTTCGGCGATGCCTAGCTCATTTTTGCGGTGAAAAAAATATCTTGTAAATTTTTTTTTGTGACACACTGTACTTTTATTTTTATATATTTAAATTACTTAACTTGTAACTATTGATAGGCTAATTCGGATATCCACGCTATATTTGAGGAGGGGGAAGGGCGCGGTCATGCGGCTTAATTAAGCGGTCTACCATTTTTTTAAACATTTCTTTTTGTTGAATACAAAATTTCAGGCGCTTAATATCTTCGGGCCGGGAAGGTGGTTTCCGTACACGCACGGGCATGCACGGATATCACATATATTTTTAATTACTTAGGTTTAGATCTGAACCCCTCGACTCTGTTAATTACTTGTACAAATATAAATCATGTTGCTAAAAAGGCAAATAGCGATCCTCGTAAATGACTGAGACGTGCACCGGCGGGAGCTGTACAGGTTTATAAATATTCTTATATAGAAATCATACCTAATATTAAACACTATTGGAGCCAGTAAAAAAAGCTTTCTTGGGCACGCGAAACGTGCCCGAGAAACCCAGTCAAGCTGCTTTTAGCAGCTTTTTGTCTGAGGACCCCTCCAGTATTTCTGGAAAAATAAAGTTCATTGCATGATTGTATTGTATTGTATTGCATTTTCGGGTGCAGCCAGTATTCCGACTGTGCACAATAACACCCTCTTGAGCGACTGACGGGTTGTCGGATAGCAGGCAAGGATCGTCGATTTTTTATCGCCCATATTAAGTGAAAATAAAAAGATCCTTTCCTATCTCTTTGAATGTTATCTAGAAACGTATCGTCTGTAACTGATATATGGCAACCCACAATCGAATTAACCTTCCTATGGTACTAAAAATTGCGAACAAGTCCGGCATTTCGGGTGTACTCGAGCACGAAAACGTGTATGCGTACTTTTTTACAGAACTCCCGGCTGCAACTTGAACAAACAGGCGAATCGCGACAGTTCCCAGCCGATTTTCATTTTAATCTTGGCTTCAGGATTAGCGACCGTGCGATAGAGACGAGTGCACTCGAAATAGGGAATGTCTGCCTCAGGTGTACCGGCGTGGCGCCCGTTTGCCTCCTTCGCGAAACAACGAAACGCCGCGCATATATCGGTGCCTCGCAGTCCACATGAGCCGAGGCGAGCGGGAGAGCCCTGGCCCTGCTCTCGTAACCCGGCCACGAAGCAGCGACCGACGGCGAAAGACCCCGTCAAGACGCCGCGAAGCGAGCCGGAGTCGAAGAGCGCAGATAAATCAAAAGTCACCTTTCCCCCTTTCCCATCACTCGCAGAGAACCAGCCGTACGAGCTAAAAGCGCCATTGCGATCAAGCGTCGACTTAACTTCAACAGAAATGTGCGGAGAAGTCACATGACCCGCCCTTCCTCGACGTCACCCCGCCAGCACTCATCTAACCCATGGTCCCTCAGGGACCTCATGAACTCACCAAACTCATGAACTCACCGACCTCATGAACTCACCGTACTCATGAACTCACTGAATTCAAAGATTCATGGATCTAACTCACGCCCCTTACTCAACCTCAAACACATGAGCTTTCGAGGCTTATGAACTCACTCACCCTCACCTCACACCTGATCGGTGAGGGTGAGTGATGTCAGTGAGTGCATTCATGGATGAGTTTTGCCGAGGTGTGTCTACGTCGCACTCATGAGTGAGTTTTGTGGACGTATCTCTCTTTTTTCCTTTACCTTATGCGGAATTTCTAAGTAGCGCATTGTGATTTGGTAGAGTAAGGTGATGATAAATAATACGAAGTTTTAGTAGATCGCTCCGATAAATAGGATAACGATGCCCAATACACCGCCGATGCATTCGCGCATGCATCGTATTGTCACCGGTTATCGTTATCGCGAGTATCCAAACGATCTACTGAAACTCCCAAATAAAAAGTGTCTTTTTCATTCTCCGAAACGACTTTTCATAGTCATTTCATAACTTCATTGGTTAAGAAACCAGACGAACACTAAAGAAAGAATTCTCACTGTTTAAAATCTTTTGAGAATTTCGTTAAAGGGCTCGGCGTAAGTTCATTTAAGTATTTTGATTACTTTAAACATCAAGCTTTTACTTCAGATGGAGGGAATGAGTCGTGAAAATCTTTGATGTTAGCGACAAGTGCAACACACGTACACTTCCCAGGCTGCACAAAATAATGGGCTAATATTGGGGTAAAAGTATGTAACATGGTCCGATATTGGTCGGATTCTCGATCTGTACCCAATATGGGTAAATAATGGGACAGTCTTGGTATGGCAGGCTAATCTTACCAATATTTTCCAGTATGTACCCAATACTGGTAGTATTCGGAAAATCTCGGTATATACGGCCGATATTACCAGTATTATTCGACTACGTAACGAATACTAGCAAATGTTGGGAAAATCGTGGTATAGCTGGCCCACATTAATAATAATAATGATCTTTATTTCCCTCGATTATGATGGGGAGCTCGATGAAAACAACTGTGCTGTGGAGCTTGACTAGCCCTGGGGCCCTTACAATGGTCAGCTGCCAGCGCGCAGAAAATGCCGATACATAATACGAGAAAGGATGCACACAAATGGCAGAACTAAGAGTGATAATTTACATACACACGAAACAATTTTCGAAGAAGACACACTTGAACACTGTGCGAAACATAAAAACAATCATTCAGGTGCTGAAAATATAAGCGCAGACTTTTAAATGTTAGAAAGTCGAAATCAAGATTTTCAATAAAAATATTTAACAGGTGTTTAAGAGCGAACTGAAGAATTTGAGAACCGTAATTTTTTCGCTTACTAATAATATCCCAGTATGTGTCCAATATTGGAAAATATTGGGTCAACATTTACCAATATTGGTCGCCCCTAGCCGCACGCCTGTGGCGGCATAGGCATAGGGGTGACCAATATTGGACACATATCGCGATAATGTCCAGTATTGGACACTATCGCGCATGCTCACCGCAGGCGGCGCGCATGCGCAATAGGGTGTAGGCAAGAAGCGCCGCGTCTCGCATCACCGCACCATTGGAATGTGATGTTGACGGCGTCGGTGTGAGTCCCCGTGCTCTTTTCCGTGTGGGAATTGTTGATTCTACGTATTCGTAGCAATGTATGACTACTTTAGTGGCCTGAGGAAAATTAGCGAGACTCGTTACATCGCAAAACATCATGTAAATAATATGGCGTGCGGTAATTCATTCCGCGTGGACGCCGCAGAATGAACGCGAAAGCCTGGTTCACATGAAGAGATTCTGCTCGCTATTTTCAGTCGCTACGTCACTCGGGCTGCAAAAGGCGTGGACGCTAGGTGTGATGCTCGACGTCGATATTGAAAATCGTAAGCAGAATCGGGCCGGGCGAATCAGGAATAACAATCGGAGATGATCACTAGTAATATCGATCAACGCCTCATTGTCTCTACTGTTTACACCGAGCCTATACTTACCCCGAACGGCCTCCAAACTTAAGTCTTTTGAAGCCGGCACTTACTTCTTTTCGCAACGTTTGGTCTACTGGTCGATGTCGTTTGAACGCGCAGAGAACAGTTTGAACGAGTTTGAAAGAGCAGACGACAGTTTGACCGATCAGACGGCCGACTGAACGATAAGACCCGCTGAGCGTGGTCCGCGGGTGGTCCGGACAACTAGATGATTTTCCCGCGTTCATGTTGGAACAAGTCAAATAAATCCGGCGACCACAAGTATCCGTGATTTCGACCCAAAGCGCTGCCCGCACAAGCAATCGTGGTCCGACGATGTCTGGTTTTCACTTTTCACGGCACCTATCCACGTTCTCGGACAAACCGAACAGGCAGAAAACACACGAAAACTGATCTTCACACCTTTCCCGGACCTTTTGGTACAGCTCCCAGTCGAGGCATTTTGATGAGAAGGCAGGTTTTAGTCTGGTTTCCTCCAGAAACAACACAGGAATGTACGCCTTGCACGGCGACTTCCGCCCACAGCCCCAGACCGGAAGTGCGACTGTCGCGCCTCCACCGCGGCGTGACGTAACAGAGTTGAGTTGCTGCGTCTCCGTCGCTCTGATTAACTCAACGGGGTCGTAGCGCTCGCTCTTTGCCCAGTTTCCGTGAAAGGAAATATAGCTGTTCTTGAGCGTGTCTTACACGGGTGATGCGATAGGATCGGTCGATCGATGTGACCGTGAAAGCTACCCGGATAAACATCCCTAGCGGCACCGTCCTTGCTGTTCATTGTTGCGGGACTGGCTGCCTGATTGTAGCCGCCTTCTCGCTCCAGTGGTTTGTCCTTCTTCCATTGGTGACGCACATTTTTGTCTTCCATTTGTCCTTTGAAAATGCAGTCGAACGAAACCTTGGCGGAACGTCTGATTGTAAACAGGTATATTGCGGTGCAATGTCTGTCCTTTCGCGTGAAGTGAGACGGGACTGATACACAGTGCGGCGTCTCAATGTTTCGGTGAAAACCTCTTTTTCTGTTCGCGGTGCGCACCAGTCTGGATTGTGCGTAACTTAATAGAAACCTGGAATTTTGTATGGTAGTTGAAACACGCGATTTTCAAAGAACAGCACCGTTGCAAAACTGGAAAAACCTACGTCACCACGAACATTAAAAATGCGTACGCGATTTCTTCACTTTACGTTCCTTCATCCACTGATGCTGTAGCGTTTAACTACGCGCAATTACGAAACAAGGGCTTCCGCCGAACAGTGACTGCAAACCACCGCGGAAGCCATGCCGTGATTTTCGTGACTGCCGTGGTAAATTTCACTCTTTTCCACAAGTAACGTAAACCTAAACCACAAAGTCACAAAGGCTACTGTGTAAATGAATCCTTAGTCAGACGTGCCATCGGAATGAGGATGCTCTTAAAAATGATAATTAAAACTGCGCGAAGGACGAGACCCCAACAGTAGAGACAATCCGAAAAGCGTAAATATATGCTCGTGCAATTAAAAAAAAAAGTTTTTTGATTTGCTTGTTTTGTGCGCATGTTGTGTACGGATTTTCATTTGGCGCTTTTTTAAAGATCTGCGTTTTTAGTCTGTCTCTTTTTAATTTTTTGTTCTTGCTGCGCAATCATGTATTGCGCGCTCTTACGATGAATAACATTTAGTTGTGAGTCAGCGCTCTGCCTGTGTCTTTCTTCATCCGGTCCCTCGTCCTTCGCGCTGTTTTAATTCTCACGCATATACCAACTCGCCAAAGCTTCAACTTTAGCTCTTACAGACCCCTTCGAAAACTGCACCCTCTTACGGTCAAACGCTGCATAGTAACTTGCGCAAAGAAAAAACACCAAGAAGCTAGCAAGTCTATGATTGGTATAATACTCACTTCCAGAAGGCTAGATACGATCGACAGACTTGCCATTTCTATGGTGTCTTTTGCGCACGCAACCGGCGTTGTCTGTAACCAAGAAAAACGGCCCATAGTCCCATTGGCTGAGTGTAACGGCACCTAGCTAAATGCCCATTGGCTGAGCGCGAAACGGCACCTACGTGCAAGTGATCGAGCACGCGCGTTCAGAAATAAAACACAAAGAAAAGCACAGCAACGCGGATGCTTTGTCACGGAAGCCGACGGGGGCGCTCAAGGTCATAGCTGACGCGCCTCAGAAACAAAACACAAAGAAAGCACAGGAACGCAGATGCATCGTCACGGAAGCCGTGAAGCCCGTGGGGTTCGCTGCGCCTGCGCAGTGGGGGAGCGTGATGTCAGCGCCGGGGCGCCGCGGGCGATAGGAAGACGTGGCACGCTGCTTGCATTGGAATGCGCTGTGTGTAGAAATGCATTTCGCATTCCTACGCATAAGCAGTCTTGAGTGTCTCTGCCGAATTGGTTTCGGATGGTGATAAGAGGGCGTAATTTTCGAAGGGGTTCATGAAGTCGACTGTAGTTACCGGCAGGACGAGAACGGCAGGGAGGTCTTTAATTTGTCCAGCCTCCGGCGCGAGCTTCCTACCTTCAATAACGCTTCGGCGTCTCGGGATCCTTGAGCTTGCACCCGCAGCCAAAGTACCGTGGAAGGCAACGAGTGGTACTTGAGACAATAGCGAGTTTTAGTAGACCGTGTTTTCCCCTCCGCTAAGCCGCTCCGCTACCCGGAACTCTACAGCCAAGGCCCTCGGCGCGCAGGCGCAGTGGCGGTTTCTTCGTAGTGGAGAGCTAGCGGAGGGGCAAATACGGTCTACTAAAACTCCCTATTAAAAGGGACGCTCTGCCGTTCTCATTCTGTCAGTCACTGTAGCGGGCTCTGCCAACATCTCGTAGATAGCGAAGACTCGGCGCTGAGAATGCTGCAGCACTCGAGTCCAGCTTGTGCCCTGCGTTCACCTTCCTTATACTCATTTCACCCTTAAGCTGAGACTGCAGCCAGAGCTACAAGCGCGAGCTAGCCTTTTGCTCCTGGCTTTGAGACACGCAATTCTAGCGCGAGCGCTCGTTCTGCGGAAGAACGCTTCAAAAGCAGCCAGCTCGAGTTCTTGTGCTTGTGGCCTTGTCAGTAGTCCCTGCTTAAGTGTGAGAGGAGTGTGGGTGCCACTGCGAAATCAGAAATACGTTTTTGGTTTTTGTAGTCCCTGACAAAATGAGAACGGCCAGGAGGTCTTTCAGTTGTACCACCTCCAGCGCGAGCTTCCTACCTTCGATAACGCCATAGCCTCCTCTATACTCACATAGCCTGGCAGTTCGACGACGGAGCCATGGAGTGCCCGGTCCCAGATCTGGAGCCCGAGGATCTGGTAGCACAGAGCATTAAAGAGCCATTTCTCCCTAGACGTCAGCGCACAGTTTTTGTAGTGGCGAGGACCCGAACCACACTTGTTCGCTCGGGAAAAGTGTGTTTCGGCGTCTCGCCGCAGCGGGGCGCCGGTCACGTGGCTCTCATTTTATTAGTTGTCTGCTGCTCTACCTTTTCTATTTCGGCGGCCGCTTCTCGTGGCGATCTGCCAGGCTTTGTCAGTATAGAGGAGGGTATGAAAACGCTTAGGCGTCTCGTGAGTTTCGAGCGTGCACCCGCGGCCAAAGGTCGTCACAAGGTCACGAGCGCACACTGGAGATCGGGGCTTCGAGAGAAGCCCTGCCGATCCCATCCTGTCTGCGACTATTGGTGACGTGCGCGACGAAATGCTTCGCTGCGGTCGGCCTTTCCCGGTTGGCCAATCGCTGACTATGATGTGTTGAATAGGATTACTTCTACATCCATTAAGGGAAATAAGAGGAATGCCATACTGTGAACTTGGACGTGGTCGGTTTACGGACGCGTTGGCTACCAGCTTACACCGTGATTTTTACACACACACCATCGAAATTGTCACTGACAATGGGTAGTCCTAGTTGTGACGTCGAAAATAGGAACCATAAACGAGAGAACCACCGAAATATCTCGTCGCCAATAGGAGATGTTCACTCTTTTGGTAGTCCCAATTGACCCAGATACAAAGGTTCGCGTACTAAAATACATTTGCTCGTCTACCGAACATAATATTCGCGTTGTCCTCGCTTGACTTTCGAATACTGAACATCCACAATGGAATATTAGAAAAAATAAGTAGAGCTTCGTCCACTTAGAACTAACTATGAAAATCAACAAACTGCAGGCAGCGGTGGGGCGCAATGACCCGATCTGTTTGCTCGCTTGCCGACCGCCAGCCAGCGACCGGAGAAACGCACTTTCTCCGTGCGCCGGAAAATCCCCGTCGACCCTGTAACATTTCCGCGCCTTCTCTGACCGGCAGCGACGTAAAACCTGCCCTCGTGTAATCTCCAGTAATCCGCTAGAGCGACGAATGTGAAGGTTATCAGATGTAGTACACAAACGCCGCGATCATTGCTTCGCGAGTAGGCCACGGAGGCTTTCAATCCATTAAAATAACTCAACTATTTTGAGCGTTATTTTATGAATTTATTTATATACCGGAGGCAAAGGCAGTGGAAACACAGAATGTAACGTTTTAGTGCGTAGAAACTGTGTACGCATGAGGGGAGTGGATGGCTCGAAGAGGCCATATGTCGTGCGAGGTAAGCTCGTAACCGGTCCGTATAGGCCTTACTTGCGGGAGCATTCTTCAGCGAGTCCAGTGGAAATGCGATTTTCTAAGATGCTGTTGGAGTGTAATGCTCTGTAGACAGAGCGTGCGGAGAATTTAACAGTTGGAACGCGGTATCTCTGAGCAAAGGCCTTTCATCAGCCCGCGGCAAAAGGAACCAAACACTAGGGACTACCTTGTTTTTGAGCGCTATAATGTATTCCAAGTACCTTAACCCGTCGCGGCAAATGAGTCTCCTCTCTTTATTTTTTTTTTAGTCTGCTTTCCTGTCGCTCTGTTTTACGCTCTTTCTCTGGGGAAGCCGAAAGCGCGCTCGTTTCACGGAGCAGAGTGTCGCTGTATGTCTGTAGACGCGATGTTTTACGATCAAAAAGAACTGCGCCGACTTTACCTAACAAGATGAACAATTTAATCAAACGTTTTGTCTCCCATGCGGGAAACATCATCAGTGAAACCTTCAAGCAGGAATGAGCGAGAAAACTTCAACAGTCCTATTTAAGCAAGTCCGCCTACACATCGGGGAGGGGGCAGCGGTTGGATCGGGGAGGGGGCCGCGGTTTCTTCCGACGGATCTACACCTAAATTGTATGGTCTCCCCAAAATTTACAAACCCGAGTGCCCGTTGCGTCCTATTGTTTAATTTATTGGGTCTCCGACGTACAATTTGTCAAAATATCTGGTCGAACTCATCACACCGGTCACAGGAAAAAATAGTTTAACAGTACGTAATTCCCAAGAATTCGTGGGCCTGGTTCGGAATCACGTCCTAGACGAAGACGACATAATGGTTTCATTTGATGTTGTGTCCTCGTTTACGAATGTCCCCACCTCTCGGGTTGTTGAGATAGCCGAAACACGCTTACGTAAGGATGACAGCCTCCCCTCACGCACATTGTTAACGGTGGATGATATTGTAATTTTGCTGCGTTTTTGTCTTAAACAGTTGCATTTTACATTTCGCGGACAAATTTATCACCAAATTGAAGGATGTCAAATGGGTAGCCCAATTTCTGTTACAATGGCAAATCTTGTTATGGAGTATGTGGAGGAAACTGTCCTTGAGCAGAATGCGCACCCGATAGGGTTTACAAACGCTATGTGGACGACACCTTCGTAATTTTAAACATTGACCATGTTGCTGACTTTAATTTAGCTTTAAACAGCGTTGAATCATCAATCCAATTCGCACATGAAGTTGAACAGAACTATGCGCTGCCTTTTCTGGATGTATAATGTGTTCCGAAATAGCACCGGTCGCTTAGATACAACAGTGCACCGCAAAGCTTGCGACACAGGCAACCTCTTAAGCTTTAACTCACATCATTCTATCGAACATAAAAAGGCTGCCGTAAAAACCCTACTACATCGGTCCGAACGCATTTCTTCTAATCCTCATTTGCGCGCTTCTGAGGATGCTGTTGTTGTTGACCTGTTGAAGCGGAATTATCCTAAACGTTTTATTGATAACGCGCAAACAGATGGGAAAAAGAAGAAGTCAGGACAATGGAAGACTTAGGAAAGGGCAAGTAACAATACCCTATTTGAAAGGTGTTTCTGAGTCTATTCACAGGGCCCTCGCCCCTTTCAATATTCTCACAGCTTTCAAACCCCACCGTAAACTACGTGACCTCATTTCTAAACCTAAAGATTACACCCCCCAGAGTCCCAGTGCAGTGTTGTGTATAAAGTGAACTGTCTAGAGACTGTGACGCATCCTACATTGGGGAGACAGGCCGGAGGCGCTGCACTCGCCTAAACGAACAAAAAGGGACGTGGCGAAGGTCACGCATGCGACAAGAGCGAAGACGGAACTTGTAGATCATTGTTGGAATACGGGTCACAGTTTCGATTTTGAGAATGCGTCCACTCTGGCGCGTGAACAAAGGTGGGGTCCACGTAGGTTCGTGGAATCATGGTTCATCTGAAGTGACTCATCGGCTTGCAACTCCAACCGCGGCCCCCTCCCCGATGTGTATGCGGACTTGCTTAAATAGGACTGTTGAAGTTTTTTCGCTCATTCCTGCTTGAAGGTTTCACTGATGATGTTTCCGGCATGGGAGACGAAACGTTTGATTAAATTGTTTATCTTGTTATGTCGAATCGGCGCAGTTTTTTTATCATTATGATTCCCGGCTTTTGGAATATTTTTGCATCCTTGTGAAAAGTTAGACAAAGGTTCGATTTAGGTTCGACTGCTATCCGCATGCGCGACAGGCTGGCCAGTTGATTTCGGATTGGATGGTGATGGCTAAGGGATGAATTAAGGGCAGCACTGATTGGTTATTTCAGTTAATACAGTACAAAAAATTAAGTTATTAACTCCTTGAGTGATTAGAATAGTTTCCTTTAATTGCAACTGTTCATAAAATTAAAATAACCCTTCGCATAAAAAGAATTCTCCAAACCTAGACATGCTTGTATCAAGGTCTGGCCACACTGTCCCCAAAGTCGAACCGGTCGAATCTGGTTAAAAGTTTGAAGGTTCGTCAAACCGGATCGCACCAGTCGAACCCCGAAAGTTTGACCTAAACATCCCGTTCGACAAAAGTTTGTGGCACCCCTAGCGCTAACATCGGGAGAAAAAAACAGCTCTTTCGTCAGCTCCGCGCCGACCGCGCGTCTTTGGCCGAATATATTAAATATTCGAGTGACCGAATACTAGGAATTCGATTTGCGGATCGAATTATTCGGGAACCTGCTATTCGATTCGAATTCCTATACTCGAGTATTCGCACACCCCTATAGATTAATCGGTAGGTTAGTTGATCAATTTATGAATTTATGACCACTTCCAAAGAACGACCACATCCCTCGCAAGTATGTGTGATGCTGGCGTTTGAAATGATTGGTACAACCCGCACAAAACGCGGTTTGTACCAATCAAACGCTTGGCAATATTAAGAGGATATCTCAGTAGAATTTCATTTCCGATAGGAACTTTTCCGGAATCCAGATGGCACTGGGGGGAAGCCTTCCCACTCACCTGCTTACGCGATATAGTGCTATTTCCAAACAAAGATAAAGAAAAAGCTTGTCTTTTTGTTCCGGTTATCAGCGGACGGCTTGACCGTGAAAGCGCCCCACTTAACCCACCCATCCCGTTACCACACCCTGCAAGCTGCGAGAATGACTTTTTTTATTTTTTTATGCAGTTTAGAAAGAGGATAGCAGTGAGGGTTGTGGGCCTCCAAGCCCATCGCGAAGGAGGCTCTTTGTCCCATTCTAACCAGATTAGGAAGAAAAAAAAACGCGGTTACAGAACGCCTCATTTCGCTGCCCGGTTTTACTTAGGAAAAAGATTTGGATCGGTTTTTCGGGTATTCTGTGTTCCGAGATTTTTCGCACGATACGATTTCCAAATTGCACTGTAGATTGTTGATATCGTCAGTACAAGAGCAAGATATGCCATACATTTCTTTCGTGGTGTTGTGTCATAAATCAAAATGTCGCGAAAGCGTTGCGTCCTAATAGCGGCCCCTCAGAGCTTACTTTTTATTCCAGCGAAGCAGTGCTTTGAAAAATAAAGCTACTCACTCTAAAAAGTGTCTGATCTCCATGTGAGAAAAAGATACGAAATTAACGAAATTACATGTTCCGATTAATCACTTCACAAAGCTGAATTGCCACTAAGGCCCGGGCATCTTTTACCAAGAACCTCATTTGTTGTTGTCTTGTTTTGTTCGCCTCGGACGAGACACCGCCTCCGCAAATCACTCAAATAGGTAAACGCTGAGGCACCAAGTAACAGCGTCAAGGGATGCTGGGCGCTTTTTGGGTCATGTGATTGTCTTTCTTACGAGATCACAAGTAAATAACTTTTTTTTCGAAGTGAGCCAATTTTATGTCATGCGAAACTGAGATAAGGAGGAATGTTTGAGTTTCAGTAAAGCTATGAGCCATGTACCGCGGTCACCTCCGGAGTGTTTTTTTTGTCGCATAATATGGCCAATTCAAGTTTAAAAACATGAGATCGATGCACCGACAGATATAGTCCGATTTTTAGCAAAAATTAGCTGAGTTTCGGTTTCTGGCTTGTTTCGGGCCAGCTCCCTCTTTGCGCTGGGGATAACACTAATTAAACTTGAGGAAGAAAACGAGAAAAGACGGTTGTCCGCCCTTTCTCGAGCATCAGATTCGTTTCGGACAATGTAGTTGGCCATCCTTGCTCAATGTATGCTATATGTTGATCATGTGATGGTCGACAAAGGTTTTCTGATGAAAAATCTCTGTGCCGGCGCACGCATTTGAATGGATCGGCCTTCATTTGTTCAAAAGCAACGGCAGTTGGAGCAGACGCAGGCTCTCAAGAACGAGCAAATTGCCAGGGCAAGTGTGCATGTAGAGCGTGCAGTTTAAACGGGCAAGGCCTTCAAATGTTTGCAGCAGAGGTTTTCGTCGCAGCTGCTTCCTGCGCTCGACAACGTTGTCAAGCTGCTCGCAGGCTTGGCAAATTTGACAAAGACAAAGCCGATTTTTTCCTCTCACAATTTTCTGTAAATGACGAGAGACCAATTCTTATGATCTGTATGAGTATGATTGTGTTTCTAACTGGGATTGTACTGTCATTATCTGTACCGCGGGTGTTTTCATTCTTTAGTTATCGCACAGTGTTAAGAAATGTCGTGCTATGCTTTGGTCTTGTTAAAAACGTTTAATGTGTATATTTGGTGGCGCACTGCTGTCAACCGTCTCCTTGTCCTCTCTTTGCTTCGAACAATCTGCACTCCAGTGTTTCCATTGGGAGCTTTGAAATGGCAGGTCGCCACACCTATACAGGAAGCTCTCTTTCATGCATATTGTGTTCTGATATGCCTTTCCAAATAAATGTATTCCTGTATGAAGTGATATTGTTTGTAAATAAACAAATTCAAGTTATGATTGGACTGATAAATGCCGCAGGGACGTTAATAAAAAGCTTGCAGAAATGACGTTGTATAATGAAGTCGTTGTGCCAAACAGCCAATTGCGGGAGGTTGCAGTTCAAAGGATTGTTTATTTAGCAGCTTCTTATATCAAAACCTTTTTTGTTTAATACA
Organism: Ixodes ricinus; assembly: GCA_037355805.1. Taxonomy (NCBI): domain Eukaryota; kingdom Metazoa; phylum Arthropoda; class Arachnida; order Ixodida; family Ixodidae; genus Ixodes; species Ixodes ricinus. The sequence continues at coordinate 20,397 of JAZHYW010001634.1, read as the reverse complement.
AATGTGGGGTGGTCTGTGAATCTGTAAGTAACTGATCCCAAGACTGCAGCATCGACAGTTCGCACTACTAGCTTGTAAACTCCAAATTCATAGTGATTTCAAAGAAGTCTCACAAGAAAGCACTGGGGAGCAAATCAACAGTATGATCGCATGCTCGGTTTTTAAAATATGCATATAAAAGCAAGAATTCTAAGGTCTAGTCAGAAATCTGAACTGCAGAAGTGGAAGTGGGACATTATTTCTGACGGCTAATAATTACTAATCAAAGAAGATCTAAAGCCAGATTTTGAAGGACGAAACTTTCATACAGCCTTATATTTACACAACAAAACGTCATCTCAAGCAGCACGCAATGCAGTAAAAATGTATAGTACAGCTCTCTAAAAGACTAGACAGATTCATCAAAGTTATCCTTGCAGAAAGGAATATTGGAAAGCTTGCACACTGCAGCTGACTTATATGAAAAGAAGTCGCACTCTTTCATTCCAAGGATCCTCATCCGCACTTGCACCTGTATATAAAATTGGAGCTTTGCGTCTTTTTCCTTGCGAAGCAGTTACCCAGCTTCTCGGGGCACTTTATTTCAAGGACAACAGGCGTCCCTTCGCAACACGAGTACTCAAACCTAACAATCCTATCCGATGAGCATGCCATGACGAAGAATTGGCCCCGGAAGACGAGGCGATTGGGGCGCGTTCTGGCAATGTGCCCTTCCTTTAGCTTATCTTCAATATATATTTCAGCAGCAGTGGCCTCCTGTTTCAGCAGCAGTGGCCTCCAACGAGTGCCATGAAATGAGAACTGTAAAAAGAAAGGAAGCATTCTGGAAGTTGCTTCACTAGTCCTCTCCGACTCGGAGATATATAATTTTTCTGGATGTCCACAAATAGAGTAAGCGTTGACATAGCCAGAAAAAAATGAAAAATTTATGCAGCAAGTTAACACACCTGTGCACGGAGGGTAACTCTGCAATCTTCGTTGGAGCGTACAACTTCTTGACTACGCCCTTGGCACAGATAATATAGTAAGAATGCAGGCGAGCTGGTGGATGTTAACCATGTCGAATAAACCTGACACTGGAGCAGAAATGAACATATAAGTCGAAGGAAAAAAAGGACAATACGACATCTCAATTGAAACGTCGTCTTGTCCTTTTCTCTTCCATCGACTTACAGACGCTTTCAGGCAGCTGTGCATGGGCGCCGCCATAACCAACCTTCAGTTTTTGTTTCCTTTTATTTCGTTCGCTTCACTTCATCATTACCACAGCAGGACAGGCTATTGCCCTTTAGATGCTACTGCGTCCTTGTCCCCAGCATAGCCCTCTGTGGAGGGTCTTAAACGGCCGCTTCAGTGGCTTGGTATCTCGGTAAAACAAGAGGAGGTCGGCCACGGCGGCTCAATCCGGCGCGTGTTTAAAGCGTCTGTATATTCATTTCTGCCCCAGTCTCAGGTTTATTCAACATGGCCCTTGGCATGCTGTCCCCAGCTCTGCCGCGCGTCAGTTGAGGACAGTGTTGGAAGCTGTTGAGCCCTGTTCACGTGTAGCAGTACTCCGGTGCAGTGCTTGCATTGATGGGAGTTTCTGAAGGTGAAAATACTAAAAAAGACACCTAAAGAGCCACTGCAAAAAAAAAAATTGAACAGTCTGGTTGGGACACGCTTGTCACGAAATAAATTTTGCGGAAAACAATTTAGAGCAATATTGACGGCACGAGATTTATTTCAAATTCTGAGCGCAAAGTTCGTGACGTCACGAAATAGTCATACACTCCTTCCACCTCAACGAGGTGGTCATAAACTCTCTCCACCTCAACGTGATGGCCAAATCGATCCACCTCTCCTCCACGCGCCCGAAATGCCGAGAGAAAAAACAAGTGGAAAGGAGATGACTACCCACTAAATCGCGTCTCGCGCCGTTGATATAGCTCTAAAAATATTGTTTTTTGTCGCGTAAAATGTATTTTCTGACACGCGTGCGTCCCAACTAGACTGTTTAAAAATATTTTTTTTGCTTTTTAGTGTTCTTTTAAGACTGCTTACGTGTAAGAATGCGAAAGCATTCCTACACGCGGCGCATTCCTACAAGAACCACGCCACGTCTTTCTTTTTCACGCGGCGCTCTGGCGGAGAAATCACGCTCCCCCACTGCGCAGGCGCGGCGAACCCCGCGGGCTTCACGGCTTCCGTGACGATGCATCTGCGTTGCTGTGCTTTTCCTTGTGCTTTATTTCTGAGGCCCGTCCGCTTTGACATTGAGCGGCCCAGTCGTCTTCCGGGACGATGCATCTGCGTTGTTGTGCTTTTCTTTGAGCTTTATTTTTATTTCCGTGGCGCGTCCTTTTTGACCTTGAGCGGCCTCGCCTGCTTCCGTGACGAAGCATCTGCGTTGTTTTGCTTTCGGCCAATGGGAATTTTACTGCCGTTTCGCTGGCCAATGGGAATTCAACTGCCGTTTCGCTGCTACAGACGGTTACAGACAATGCCGGCTTCGCTCCATGGGACAGTTAATGCTTTCGCATTAAAAACAATTTTAGCTACATTTACCATCTATTTTTAAAAGGTACTACACGGCAGCAGACCACACAAGATTAGATTTTAGAGTGAAGTCGGAAATTTCATTTAGTTTTATTACTGAGGGTGAGCGCGTCGCAGGCAAATTTCAAATAAAACATAAAGACGTATACTACACGCTGGTGACTTAGCTGACCAAAACATTAACTAAGACGTTTTCCTATTGTTTCATTTTCAACATATGGTGGACAACACACTGTCACAGTGTAGCATAATTATAAATCCTTCCCTAACACCTCTTTTGTGCAGGTAACAATACAGGTATGTAATCTAAGGTCAACAGCTCCCTAAAGGACATGGGTGCCACGTTTGAAGCTCGAGCAATTCTTTTTCGAAGTTACCGCACCACCTACTGCAAAACCCTTCGCGAGCCCGCAATTTTCGAAAATTACAAAGTTGGCGAAAAACAAAGGCACACGAATACCTCTCCTGTTTTGAGGCCATAATTCAACTCTCTATAATACGCGAGAGTTGGCGGCCGCGAATAGGTTACTATGCCGAATTCGCGAATAATTGGGTTCGAAAAAATAAAGGGTTTTACGTATGCAGCGTTTAAAACAATCGGGAGGACGAATTGTGCGTTTCTCTAAAAGACGTTTCTGGCGGTTGGAGTTAAAACAACAGTTACCCGGCAGGGATCGGCACGAACGTTCATCAATCGTGGCACCGTTCGTGAGTTTCAGATCCACAGTGTGGGGATCTCTGCTGAGAGCCGACGACTGCAGCACGTAACTCCGCACGTGTACGCTCGTCGACGTGGTCGTTGGGACCACAACGCTGAACTCAATAATGTTCCCGGCATTCACAAGTTGCTCGCCTCCCACAAAGCACCGCGTTCTGTCGGCAATGTACTCCATGATAGTATGCAATGGCATTGAAACTGAAATAAAGAACCGCATCACAACACCAACCACAGTAGCAACATTATGTAAGTGTCCGGCTTTGGCATCCCTTGCCTTCGCGTATTTCCACGTTCGTGGAACGATACGATCTCTTGCAGAAACAAGCGGTCACAACGCAAATAGCGCAGCGTACCGGAAAACAAGCCTGCATTGTCGCGAGGATTCATGCTTGAACGTGCGCCGAGAGCAGACGACGTGCGGCGGTATCCACACTCGCAGTGTTTCCAACATCGGCCGCACGTTGGCGACCCTGTTCGATCTCTTGACGATTAAATAGCAAACAGGGCTATAGGCAGATGCTAGAAAAGTAGATACTTTTTAGAGTATCTATAACCTCTATACACTATTCTCCGCAGGAATTTTGTAGAAAGTGGGTGACATATTTTTTATTGGATTTGTGCAAAAAGCGGTTAGAACAGGTGTTCACACACTGCAAAAATAGCAGGCAAAAGAGTCAGTGATGGAGACGACGGTGGCAGAAATATTGTTCATTACTAGCCCTTTTTAAAAAAATGAGTCAAAGTATTCTGATTAAGCTGCGAGGGATTACAAACAACAACACTGAGACGAAGAAGACGACATAACATACGTAGATAGTTGCAGACTATACTTCGTTTCAGCTTCGGTCCAGACGCAGCCGATGCTACAAGCGCGAGCATGTGGCCCAGAACAGTGCTTGCACTGCACGAGCGCGTGTGCTTGGCAGGGATGCTGAAAGCCCGGAGCTCGCGCTTGTAGCTTTGGCTGCGTCTGGACCGAAGCTGAAACGAAGTATAACAAAGGTTTATATTTTCTTCCCTTTTGGTTTTTTAGAGCGCAGCTCTTAGGTGTCCGTTTCCGCGTTTCGCCGCGTCGCCGTCGCCGACGGCGTCGGCGTAACCGCCCCGCTAAACTTAGCGGGAAATTGAATTGGTGTTGAAGTCACGTGACGTCTGTTACCCGCCAAATTAAGCGGGGAAGCTTAACCCGCTAAATTAAGCTGGAGCATTTGAGGAGGAGGAAAAGAGGAGGAGGGGGACCAGGAGGGGGTAAGGAGGAGGAGAAGGAGATGAGGAGGAGAGGAGGGGGAGGAGAAGGGGAGGGTATGGACGAGGAGGAGGGGCATACCATCTCCTCCGCACCCTCCTCTCCTCCTCAAGAGCTGCGCTCTAGTTTCGCGTTTCAGAAATTTGTAAACGTCTTTCATTTTTTTAAAATTCGTATATAAATAAAAAGAACGGTAGTTACTTTGCGCCTATTTCTGTATGTCTCGTCGTCCTTCTCGTATCAGTGTCGTTATTTGTAATCGTTCGCCGCGGATATTTATCAAAGCATAAGAAACCAACTAGCCCAATTCCAATCATTGCTAAAGGCAAAGTACAAGTTCGTCCCACTGTTCGTTACAACACCTCTAAATCGGATTTCATTGCATCGGTTATGTATTCATTTACGGTCCAAATACAACCTTGCTAAATTTGATGCTACGAATATGACTACAATAGAACATTAGTATAATTTATTATTTTCATATATCCCGTTACTGTGGTTTCATCACCCTATACAAGCCAAAGCATGGGCGACCTTCTTGTAGCAGGGGGTCTGCGAGGAAAATCCAGTACCATGTCCAACCGCGACCTGCTGCAGAGGTGCGGTACGACGGTGTTGGGCATTGGCCAGTGTTTGCCAAAAAAGGACGCTGCGGACACTGTCCGAGTGGTCAGACACAAGTTCAGTGCACTAAATGTGGCATGAACCTGTGTTTTTTCCCTGGTGGGAACTGCTTCCTGGCCTTCCACCAGCAAACACCTTAGGTACCCGAACAGTACAATGTATCTCTCAGGATACAAGAGCGTGTGGCCTCAACAAGGACTACTTTTCACTATGTAAATATTTTCTTGGTGCTAGAAGCGCTCTTTCTTTAATTAAAAATGTTTAGGATTTTTTCTTGCGATTGTTCTCATGTGCCTTAAAGGGTTAATTGTCACCAGTGTTGTTGTTTTTTTACACTTGAGATATTGAAAAAATTGGCTGCAATACAATACTGACACAAGAAAAATGTAATTTGAAAATAACATCCTGTCAAACCAAAAATATTTTTGCACAATCTGGTAACAGAATATAATGCGAGTTTTGAACACTTATTTTGGGGTGAAGAGAAGGAGAAAAAGGCAAGATATGGTACAGTATATTTGTTGCGTTTATAAAGTATGCAGCCATCAGTTGCACACACTACATTTCGAACTTACAATGAAGAATTGGGTGACCCAGCACTAGCTGGAGTGACCAATTAGGTGACCGAGTGCCAATTGAATTTGATCGATCCCAATTGGGGCAACCAGTTGGAAACATTGAACCCAATTAGAGTGACCTAATCAGGTCGCCAGGTGAAAACTGAATTTTATTGGTACTAATTTGGGTAACCAATTGGAGATTTGGTGAAGTCCGGTGTCTGCAAACCAGAAATTTGTTCAGTGGATTTTTCTGCTTGACCTTTTCCCCGGATCTGGCAAGGTCCAGTGTCTGCGAACCGGAATTTTCCGCTTTGTACTATATATACTTTGCCTTTTCACCGGACTTGGCAAAGTCCGGTGTCTGCAAACCGGAATTTTCTGCTCCGGACTATTTCCACTTTGCCTTTTCACCGGACTTGGCAAGGTCTGATGTCTGCGAACGGGAATTTTCAGCTTTGGACTATTTCCACTTCGCCTTTTTTCCCCGGATTTGGCAAAGTCCGGTGTCTGCAAACCGGAATTTTCTACTCCGGACTATTTCCACTTTGCCTTTTCACCAGACTTGGCAAAGCCTGGTGTCTGCGAACGGGAATTTTCAGCTTTGGACTATTTCCACTTCGCCTTTTTTCCCCGGATTGGCAAAGTCCGGTGTCTGCAAACCGGAATTTTCTGCTCCGGACTATTTCCACTTTGCCTTTTCACCGGACTTGGCAAAGCCTGATGTCTGCGAACGGGAATTTTCAGCTTTTGGACTATTTCCACTTCGCCTTTTTCCCCCGGATTTGGCAAAGTCCGGTGTCTGCAAACCGGAATTTTCTACTCCGACTATTTCCACTTTGCCTTTTCACCAGACTTGGCAAAGCCTGGTGTCTGCGAACGGGAATTTTCAGCTTTGGACTATTTCCACGTCGCCTTTTTTCCCCGGATTTGGCAAAGTCCGGTGTCTGCAAACCGGAATTTTCTACTCCGGACTATTTCCACTTCGCCTTTTCACTGGATTTAGCAGAGTTCAGTGTCCGCAGTCCGGAACATATATTTCCGGATTCTGTCTGGACTGATTTTAAACCGGCTTTTCTGCTAGGGTGCCATCAACAGCAAACGAATATTTATGTCTGAATACGCAAACTTAGTGTGGCAAAGAAAACAAAAAAAAAACAGCGTTGCCCACTGCTAGACAAGCCTCAAAGTGGCAAGAAAAAAGCGTGGCCCACTGCTAGACAGGCCTCAACACTTTTGCATGTCAGCAGTGAAGAGGACTGAAATATTTGTGCATATCCGAAAAAAAGTACTTCCCCCTTCTTCCTTCTAAAAGTATCTCATTATTTTTTGTATGATAAAATTAGTCGACTTGACGGCACTTACGTGACAACATGGCCAAAAATGTGTACCATCCCATGTTAGCACGGGGTCTTGGCGACTTATTGCAACTCTTTTTATAAAAGCCAAAGTATTTCTTTAGAGGACATTAGATTTTATTTAAAACATATTTTATAAAGAAGAGGGCGAGAGTTAGACGAATGCCGTCTTCACCATGTGTTTATCAGGCTCGGCGGACATTAGATGAGGAAATACTGGTCATGGTAATTTGGCTACTAACATATGTTACCTAACTTTTCAATTATTGGTTTTAGACATCATCTCGCGATTGCAGTACCGGCGGCAATTACTATTAAAAACCAGACAAATTTAAATATTTTGCACAATTTTATATATGAATTGATCTATTTTCACGGTCTTTAGCCGAATTTCAAAAATTATGCGGAAAAAGAGCGCCGCAGGCTCTGCCCACAATGACGCTTCGAAGAGTGACGTAATCGTCAGTCACGTCCTCACTTGCGTCGTCGGCGCACCCACCAACGGTCACACTACCCAGATTGTCATGACACAAATGAAACGACTACGTTAGTCCTCCGAGCGTCATTTGGGCAAGAGCTTGCGGCCCTCTTTTTGAGTGCAATTTTTGAAATCTGGCTAATAAACGTGCAAATTTGTCGTGTTATTTTGAAAACGGTTACATTTTCGCAAATGCTACATGATATAGACTTCATAATCATTGCCGTCGATACTCCACTTGCAACATGACCTGGAAACCAATAATCAGAAAGTTAATTAACGGAGTTTTGATAATAAGCTAACTGACCATGACAATCATATCCCTTCATCTAATGACCGTAGAGCCTGATAAATACTTGAAGACGCGACCGGTCTAACTCTCACCCTCTTTAATTTATTCTCAGTAACGTTTTATTGTCAGTAACGGGTAAAGAAACCAGTAGATGAATAGGTATAACGCGCCCGCTCTACTTTTGAGAAAAGAGTGCTTCGTCTACTGCGCGTCGCGGCAACATCGGCAACGTCGGTTGCAGGCCCGAGGGGAAGGAGCGAAGCTCACTGCTGACAAAGCGGGGCGACGTCATCATTAGATGCGGCAACGCAGGCCTTGATGATATGGGCTACTTGGTTTGCTGCGGCGCGGCATGCTCTTCCTGAACCAAAGTGAATATTATTATTAATATTAACATTGCTATTGCTATTAGTATTACCATTACTACCATTACTCTCATTCTTACTATTACTTTGACACTTTTACGGTTTGTCGCTCCGTCTTTGCAGCTTGTTTTGTGACCAGTGCTAGAAAGCATAAATGTTACACGGACAAAAAAGTTCGACATTCAGCGAGGGACTTCAGCTTTCCTTCTGTAAGGGTGGCTGGTTCTTCTGACTGGCATCGGGAAGAAGCGAGCACAGAGAGCGACGAACACACGCGGCCCCATTGGACAACAGACGTCTGGCGTACATCCGTCAACACACATTCGGCTGTCCGTAGGAGATCCACGAAAATCCCAGGGACGCACTTGGGACATCGCCCCCAGAGGGAAAGGCCCAGCAAAAGACCGCTTTTCCTTCCGTACCTTCGCAAGATTTCACATAACTTGAAAAACATTGTGTTGCGGTACGATGTACCCTATGTGTTTTTCGCCCCTGCAAGTGGGCGCCACTTTGTCTTAGAGTTCCGAATAGGAAAGGCAATGTCCCCACTTGTCAAAATCAGTATCAGTATGGAAATCAGTACGTTGACTGCAAGGTGGGAGTTGTTTAAAAGTTTGCTTGCGTGTAAAAAAGCCTACATTGCGTTGCGTTAACCACAGATTGCACAGATGCGTTAACTCGCAACCACAGATGCGCTAACCACAGATTGCGGGAGCATGACACGTCGTTAAAATCAGAGGTGAAGCGGGGGGGGGGGGGAGGCACTTATTTTTTTATTGTGCTAGCCGTGGGTGTAGAGGTGTAGACCCATCTTCATAAAGGTAAAGATTATTGGCAATGTCAGAGACCGAATGATTAGGGAAATTTGAGAAGCATACATGCGATTGAAAAGGGGGTAAAAATGCGTTAGCCTGACGTCGCTTTATTTACACAGCAAAAACAGATTGCCTTTTTATATCCAAGGCGATCTAACCTCCCCCCCCCCCCCCGTAGCGTGTTTGGTGTTGTTGAAATTTTTTTTTATCCCGTTACCATTAGAACGCTCAATTTCACGAGAACCCGCCGGTCTCAGTCCGTGCGGCCGTTTGTCAGCGCCACGCATGATGTCGCGGGGAGGGTGGGGCAGTGAGGAGGCATCGTGCAGTGTTGCGCAGTTGCCACTCCGGAACTGGAATGATTCCAGAATCATTCCGCATTTTCGCGACCCCGGAGTGGAGTGAAAATGGAATTGCGGCAACATTGAGGGGAATGGAGTGGGAATGGAATTAGATGCCTTTTTCCCCGAATGAAGTGGGAATGGAATGGGCTCGGTTCTTATGCGAGCTGTGTCCGTTATCATCTAGGGCAGGGGTCTCCAAATGTTTACGCAGAAAGAATAAAAACATTGAAATAGGTGTGGGACAGGAAATTACAGTTCTCTCAACGAGCAACGACAATTATATGATGCTTATCACACTGCGAAAACCACTTTTGTCACAGAGAAATTGAAGGAAGACGAAAATACTAGAAAAATACACTAGAAAAAGATAAAAATAAAGATAGCTTAATTTAACTTTCTGAAAAGGCAGCAGAAGAAAATTGAAGGAGACTTTTTCTATAATAACGTCGGCGATAGGAATTTTAGTTTTGTCGTCGATAACGACACCGAGGGCTCTGAAACATTGTCTGTGACATTCCTGATCTTAAAGGCTTCAATTATTTCTCGCCCGTACTTGTACTTGTGTGAGTAGAGCACTGTAGTGTTTTCATAGCTAGGGGTGCAATCATGGCAGGTATTTTTATTTGTTTTTGTGTGAACTGTAGTTCATCCAACGCGCTCTGCTACGTGAACATCAAACGTTTTTGGTGTGGGACCGCATAAGGGATGAATCACAGTCTCGAGGGCCAGAAAAAAAAAAGAGTATTTATAAAAGAGGGAGAACTAGATAAATAAACCCAGATGACCATTTAAACACAGAGACAAATATTATAGTAAGTATAAAAAATCCCTAACGTGGTGGATACACATGCTTCAGTTTTTAATTTAATATTTCGCTAAATATGAGATTGCCCAACCGTTGTGACCAAAACTTCCGCCTTCGTGACCGTTGTAGTCGTGGTTGTGGCGGCCGGAAACGCCCGACGACAATTCTGGGTGTCGTATTTTCTCGGAGGACGCCGAAAGGCAAGTTCAACATCCCGCGTCACTTGCGCGTCACGGCCCTTTTTTGTATTGTTTTCTTTATTTATTGCGATAGATGATAGGCGAAGAAGTTGCACTCCGTCTTCTAACGGTTTCGCCTGCCCCTCCCTCCCGGCCAATGTACCGACCTCTATTTTTGTGACGTGTAGGACCCTTGCCTTTTCCTTGCCATTTTTCGCGTGAAGGGCGTCCGCCCGACACGTCGTGTGTACAGTACCTTCGTGTCAATGTCTTTTTTTCGAGTGGCACAACCACATATCTTCGATTTCGTGTTTAAGAAAACATAATAGGCATAAATTAAACCTCTTGGGAACTATGTCATGTGTCTCCAAGGTTTCGTTGGTCGTCCAAAACTAACCTCTTCTATTTTCATTGCTGTGCCTAACAGGACTCTTCGCTATCATTGTGCATTCGGATGCTCAAAGCCGAAAAGCGTAAAGGCCGACCCACATAGGGCGTATTATCGACGAATTTCCGCGCGCTTCAGCGGACGTAATCACGGGGTTTGGCGGGTGCTTTTTTCACAGAACGGAAGCGGGGAAGGTCGCCAAACCACACACGACGCTTTTCGTCGACGTCTCCGCGGCGTTTGGTGCAGTGTAGCCCGACTCGCGCCTTTCAGGAAAGGAGGCAAAATGTAAATAGGCGGCTATAATATTGCGTTCCGCGAGAAGACAGAAATAACTAAAATTTAAGAAGCAACCAAAGCCTAATTTGCTCACACCTGTTTCAAAAATGTTCGTTGCGACCGTCAAGTTGCCAGAAACTCCCGGCAGGAGGACGGCCGCGATCTCTGCTCAAAACCCTTCCTTTTGTAATTCTTTTCACATCTCCCGCAACATCCATGGTATTTTCTTCTGTCTCAGTCGTTCATCGCTCGTTCCAAAGAGATATAGCGATTTCGTACAGTTCGCCGATAAACCGGCGAACGCGACAAGCGAGCTCCCATTTCGGTGGCCGAGTCAAGCCAGCCAGCCGGCCGCATAGCTAGGCAAGCCGATTCTCGAGCAACTTCCGGCTCTCAACTCGGGAGCTGATTGGCCGGCACCGCGCCGTACGCTTCCCGGATACACCACGCCGAAATACATCGAAGCGCCGAGATCTGTCTCGGTCGGATCGCCGAATACGCGCGTATTTACGCCGACCGAGGAAGCGCTCGTTCCGACGCCAACCAAAACGCCCGCAAATACGTCGCAAATACGCCCTATGTGGTTTGGGCTTAAGACCACTGCAACGCATCCAGTATGCGTTTAATACGTTGGCTTTGATGAACAAGCCTGAGGCAGATATATTTTTGCGGAAATATTTACCATTTGATTTCCGCTAAAATGTTTCAATTATATATATATATATATATATATATATATATATATATGATCTCCTGACGAAGCCGAGCCTCTCGGCGAAACTGTCTCGTAATACATGCAATAAACTCTTAGCATAGCAACTCCGCAAGTACGGATCTCTGACTTATTACATTTTCCGGTCCATTGTTCTCAAGCTACTCTGCCTCACCTATATATATATATATATATATATATATATATATATATATATATATATATATATATGCCATAACTGTTATGTAGAAAGACAGTGAACTTTTCTTCCCTCTACTTTCGTGTCTCAAAAGTTTATACTCCATCGTATATAACTGCGAGTACTGTTTTATCGACTACGGTGTGAAATTTTCTTTTGCACTGACTGCATCTTTTTAAACATACATGGCGAACGCTACCAGTAATGTTTTTTTTTTCCGACTACGTTGTGTTTTTTTTAATTTACACTGACTTTGAATTGTTTCTCCAACAAACATCCTCCACGAATGCGATATGTTACCTGACAAATAATGGTGCACCCTTCACCGGCACATACGTGCTTCGTATGAAGCGTGGAATCCAACTCAAGGAATCATCTTGGCACGCAATATAAGCAGCAGGAATGTCCTGGTTTCTCGCTGCCGCAACGCAGTCAAACGCAGTCAACCGCAACTGTCTGAACCAGGCTTAGGGCTGCCATTATGTAATCGTTGTGGCAGAGGACACGAAGCACAATGAACGCGAGAACGCACACGAATTTGAACTACAAAGACACAAAGCAAGACTAAAGGCTGGTTCACACATGCAGCGGAGCGCTTCAAAACGGAGCGCTGACCTCGCGCTAAGCGCGTGCTGACGGGAGCGTTCACCAGCTTTGCACGGCACCTCAAAACTGTTGCTGATGGCAGACGATAAGTAACTGACGACACGTGAGCAGCGCTATATCAGCGCTTCACTGCATGTGTGAACCGGCCTTAAGAATTGGGATGCTAATGATGACAGTGTTCAATGAATAGTACGGCTAGAGGACCCCCGTTACGACGCTGTTTATCTCGTTCTTTTCGGTATCTTCGATTGCACATTTGGAGCGCGTCGTGGCCCCGTTTGTTTACGCGCACTTCTTTTGCGCCGGTAGCAGCATGTCGGCTGGAATGGGGTATCCACACGAAGGAGAACTCCGCGGACGGATGTCGTGACGTCAACAACCAGGGAAACTCCGTCCCCGGCTCCGCCGCATGCACCTGCAGAGCTTTCGTGCTGATGGAACGAAGCCTCCGCCACGTGCCACGGAGGAGAACGGTGCCGCGAGGCGTCAAAAAGGGATGACGTATGTCGCACGGTGAGTGCACGCGCTCCGCGGAGGAAAGTGGCGGATTTCTCCTTCGTGTTCTGATGACCCCTAGAAGCGTGAGCCGCGGACCAGGGTTCATTGGAAGGACCGCGGCCAGCCACGTGCCGGTAGGGAAGACTTCGGCAGGCCGAGTCTGGCCCGCAGGCCAGGGTTTGGAGATCTTTGATCTAGGTCCTACGGGCAGATTGCGCAATTCGCTGGAGCATGGTAGAGTTCCTGTATGGCTTTCCTGCGGGAGCTTATACAGGAACTCTAGAAGCATGTTATGTGGCTCTTGAAACAGCATCGTTGCACTGGAGGTGACTGACAGCTTGATTGTCTCACTGGCTTATCCTCCTTCGAGGATGAAAATGGCGCGCCCTCAGTGAAGAAACCAAAACTGAATAGTTGTAGACAGACAAGGTATCGTTCCTGAAGCCGCGAGACGCGACAAAGCGGCTGTTGTAATCACGCGCGATTAGCGTGTGGCGTTTAACCTGGGTGTCGAACCGAACCCAAACCGAAAACCGGAGCAAATCCGCTATTTTTAATCGAACCGGAACAAAACTGTATTCGAAATGAAGAATTTGGTACTGAACCCGAACCGGAACGGAACCATAATTTCATGTCGCGATTACCGGTTCACTGGTAACGGTTTGGCGTAATAAAATGTTAGTGGTGCCTTCTTGCAGGTGGTGGCGCGATGCCAAATAAATATTCGGGACCTTGGCGTCAGCGGCTCAGTTTTCACTGAACAAACGGCAGCGACGACATGGCGACAGCTCAGTAATAACGAAACAGATAGGTACATTTCACGTCTAGGTGCAGCACGAATTTTCGTAGGCAAGAAGGCGTACACTTTTATACTTTGCTTCACCTTATTATGGACCTCAAAGAAAGCTACGAGCCACCGGAGCCAAGCTGGAAGGGTGTCACGCGTTTTTCCGGTTGGGTTGACTTTCCAAAAGTCACAAGTAGCAGAGGTTTTACAATGCGCGCTGTAACACATCTGATGCAATCTTTTGCGCAGGAAGGACGAGGACAAAAAGGAGAACAAGACACAACAGTGCGCCTTGCTGTGGCCTGTTCTCCCTTTTGTCCTAGTCCTTGCTGCGCACAAGATTGCATAAGATGTCAAACCAACTCGCCCAAACAACCACTCTTCTCTAACACATCGTTTGACCAAATAGTCCCAGTTGTCATATGAGTTCCCCATTAGAGGGGCGAACTGTGGTGCTAGTGGATAATGACAACGTTCGTTGGGACGCCATCGTTAGAAAAAATCTTTTTATTTCTGTTGATCACAATCTGCGCGCGTCCGGTCAAATTGGGCAAGCTGGGGTAAGCTTACTGCATACGCACAACCAAAGGGGGCCCCCTCGCAGCTGTCTTTATCTACAAATCTCACCTCTCCCTTAACCGGTCACTTCGGCGGAGGCGCCGCGCGATCAGAGAAAATGTTTAGCCTTGCGATGAACTGTTGCAAGGTCCCGCACAGGGACGGCCCTAGAAATACTTGCATGACAGACAGGCCAGCTAGGCGCCCTCCCCCTTTTTTTCACCTTCTATTTTTTTGTTTTACCTCAAATTCGTTTATTTTTTATTTTTGAGCATACGTGTCGTTGCAATGGTTTTGCATCCTAGCAATCGCCAAACAGCAAGACGTTACTAAGTCAGAAACCGGATGCACTCACTCTCGCGGGCACCTAAGCAACAATGCGTGTTCCAATCCGATGCCCTTTCAAGCGTTTCGCCTGCGTGCACTGCGAACAAACGCAAGGAAATGAGACGTCGTTTCCCCATAACTTGGCAAACGGAGAGAGATAAAACTGCCGTGAGCCAATGAGAGTGTTGGAGCGAGGCACGTGACAACGTACGGTGGCGGGTACTGTCATAGCCTCCTCTATACTGACAAAACGTGGCAGATCATCACGTGACGCGGCCGCCGAAAGCTGAAAAGGTAGAGCGACAGACAAGAGTCAATGTAACGAGCGCCCCGCTGCTGCGAGACGCCGAAACACACTTGTCCCGAGCGATGGAATGTCCGCTCGTGCTTCTCGCGTTCCTCGGGCTACAGTGTTCTAGAGCAGTGATTCTCAACCATCGATGTTTCGCGGACCCCTTCTGGATCGGCGGAGATGATGGAGGACTCCATTCGTGGTGAGGGGAGGGGTAAGGTATAGGTTGAATATAATACTGATATAATAAATGAATTTAACTAAGGGCTAATCTGAAGTAAACATCTCTGATTGACGTACACACGAGAAAACTCACCCGGAAACGGAAAAATTCCTTCTCGATCTGCAAAAAGACAACTTTTATTGCCGTGCTTGACTGATGTCGCAGGGTTTCGAGGACCCCCATTTGAGAACCACTCCTCTAGAGGATGTAGTGGCAAGAGCGGCGCCCGCTTACAATGGGCCGCGTGAAGACGGTCAACGTAGATGCCGCGAGTGGCGCTGGAGTTCTGTGCCCTAGGAGAATTTGTGGCAGATGGCAGATGTGCGATGAGCGAAGAAGACGACGAAGC
The DNA here is from genome assembly GCA_037355805.1 of Ixodes ricinus. Taxonomy (NCBI): domain Eukaryota; kingdom Metazoa; phylum Arthropoda; class Arachnida; order Ixodida; family Ixodidae; genus Ixodes; species Ixodes ricinus. Next base: position 4,860 of record JAZHYW010001634.1, on the reverse strand, counting down.
TGAGGCGGTACGCTTCTCCCGAAGGTAACACTGTAGCACTTTTCTTTGTGGTGTAGCGACACCGCATACTAGGCGTATGCGTGCTGGAAAGAAGTCAGACGACGAACTGCGCGCTAGGTCATGAAGGAACCAAAAATGCCTCCGTTTATTCAGCGTGCCGATAATATACACTCCCGGGCCCATCACGTGGTCATGACGCTGGGCGGACGGGCCAGCGATAACAACATAGGCAAGCGACAACAGGCAACAACACATCCCTCTTTTTTCGAGAAGAACAAAAACCGTCGCACCTACAGGACAAAGAATATACAGTTGCTCCAGAACTTCAAAACAAAACATAGTCATCAATACCCAGCCTTATGGGTTTTTTCACTACTCTCCCAAACCGCGTTACAGTGCGAGTAGGGTCACCATTGGCTACCGCGCGAGATGGCGATGCCGAATCTGTGCCCAGCCGCTAGAGTCGTCCGGTGCTAGAGAGCCAATTGTGCAGTACTTGACTGCTGCTTCAATGTCTGGAAACTCGTAAGCCTCCGTGTTTTCGCCTTCTTTTGGGAGACGGTTAAGCATTCTCCTGTTTCGGCGGAGATCAACGCCGTCGTCAGTCCGCACCACATATGACCGCGGTTTCGGCGCCGGTGCGAGGACTGTGGCCTTGGACCGCATGTCTGTCACCCAGACCGGGTCACCTGCTTCCAGCTCGGGAAGCCGTCTGGCCCGATGGCGTCTGTTGTAGTAGCGGAACTGCTGCCTCCTAACCTTCTGGTCGCTGGCCACTACTTCTTTCGGGCGGCTTTCTCCCGGCTTTCGATGACGTGGCAGCATTGGAACCCTGGTCCTCAGTCGCCTACCCATAAGTATTTCAGCAGGGCTGACCCCAAGAATGCCGGGCGTTGCCCTGTAAGCCAACAGTGCCAGGTAAGGGTCTTTGGACTTTAAAACGAGATGCTTAACCGTCTGGACCATTCGCTCTACTTCTCCGTTCCCCTGCGGGTGTCTCGGACTCACGGTGACATGGCGGAACCCGTACGACACAGCGAACTGTTCAAACTCGTTACACGCGAACTGAGGACCATTATCGGTCACAACGCACTCAGGGATTCCATGTCTAGCAAAAATACTTTTCAGTCTTTCAATGACTGTTCCCGACCTTGTGGAAGGCAGGATAGCAACCTCAGGGTAACGTGAAAGATAATCAACCTGCGACAAGGTATGCCTGGCCGTTGATTACACACAGATCAACTCCCACTCTCTCCCAAGGAAACGATGGTGTTGCGGTTGCCATCATCGGCTCGGCTTGTTGCGGAGCATGTTGTGCGCAAACCGTGCACCGATTCACGGACAGTGCCAGTTCGGTGCTCAATCCTGGCCACCAGACAGAACCTTTAGCAACACTGCGACAACGGCCGATGCCCTGGTGCCCATCGTGCAGTTTGCGCAGCACTTCTGTTCTTAGAGACTGTGGGATTACGAGCCTTGTTCCTTTCAACAAGAGACCATCAACCACGCTAAGGCATGCTCTATCTTGCCAGTATGGCGTGAGAGACGAAAGAACATTTGGTTTCTTTGGCCAACCGGTTTTACACAGTCTGATGAGGTGTTTACAAATGTGATCATTAATTTGACATTCTCTCACTCTAGACAACAAATTGTCCCCCGTTTCCAAGCCAAGCAAACACGCCTTAGAATACGCTGTGACCTCCGACACACACAACCCTTTTTCGGAATCGCCGCATTTGACAGGGGACCGCGAAAGAGTGTCGGCCGTGACTAGCGATTTGCCGGGAACATACTGGACACTGTAAAGATAGCGCATTAGTCGTAGCCGGAACCGTTGAATTCGGGGTGGCATATCATCAATGGCCATCTGACCCAGCAACGACACTAAAGGCTTGTGATCCGTTTCGAAAATAACATTTAGGCCACGTATGTATTCATCAAACCTTTCAGCCGCCCACGTCAGTGCCAGCGCTTCTTTTTCTATCTGGGAGTATCGTCGCTCTGTGTTCGTGAGGGAACGAGATGCGAAAGCTATCGGCCTGCGGTGACCGTCTTTCTGCACTTGATAAAGGACAGCTCCCAGCCCGAAAGAGGATGCGTCAGCTGAAAGGACTGTTGGAAGCGTTGCATCGTACATGGCCATACACTGCGCAGAACAAATGAGCCCTTTCAGCTCGTTCAGTGCTTTTTCTTGGTCACGCCCCCAGACCCATTCGCTATCTTTGTGCAAAAGAGCACGCATTGGGGCCGTGATTTGCGCAAGATGAGGCAAAAAGCGACCTAGATGATTGGCCATGCCGAGCAAGCTTCTTAGTTCGGTCACATTTTTCGGTGCGTTTAGATTCTTAATCGCGCTGACTTTCGCTGGATCAGGCTCAATGCCATTCTCATTCAGAATATGGCCCAAGAATCGCACTTGATTAACCCCAAACAGACACTTTTCTTTGTTCAGAGTCACGTTTGCGCTAGCTGGGCGCGACATAACCTCAGCTAGACGCTCATCATGCTGGGTTTTCGTTTCGCCAAACACTAAAACGTCATCCATGACGTTGACGACTCCTGGCAGGCCACATAGGATTTCGGACATTCTTTTCTGGAAATACTCCGGAGCGGACGTAATTCCGAACGGTAGTCTGGTAAAACAGCACCTTCCGAATGCAGTCAAGAACGTAGTCAGTTCTTCGGAGTCCTTACTTAGACGAACTTGGTGGAAGCCCGAAAAAGCGTCAAGCTTCGAAAACCATTTCGCCCCTGCCAGAGAGCTTAAAGCTTGGTCGACCGTAGGTAGCGTGAAGCGCTCACGAACAACGCACTTATTTAGCTTCGTGAGGTCTACGCATACTCTTAGTTCCCCCGACAGTTTCGTGACCAGCACGATTCCTGCGCACCACTCTGTGGGGCCGTCTACCTTTCTAATTATTTCCATGCGCACGAGTCTCTCAATCTCGTGCTTTAGTCTTTCCATGAGCGGAATCGGCACTCGCCGCGGAGCGTTTATGGCATGGGGAATTGCACCAGGTTGTAGCCTGATAGTGTACTCTCCTGGGATAGTTCCTAGGCTACGACCCATGTGCGGAAAAAGTGTCTCGTACCGCTCTTTATCTGCAGTAAGTGAGTCGGCAAATTTAACGATACCTAGTGCCTCCAAGGCTGGCAGCCCGAGAAGTACGTCGCGGAGAGGGCTAACTACGTAGCACGTTTGACGGGCAGTTTTTTCTTTCCACGCAATCGCGGCTACAAATTTGCCTAATACATTGAGCTTGTTGCCGCCAGCCCCCTGCAGTACCTCGTCTGCCTTATCAAGGTGGGTGGGCAATCCTGGAAAAGTAGACGGTAAAACTGACACTTCCGCGCCCGAATCAACCTCAGCGAGGATGGGCACCGAGTTTATCCGAACCTGCACATAGCGCGCTTTCCCGTCCGCGTCAATTGCGCCAATGAAAGCTTCCCCGGTGTCGTGTTGGACAGCCGAGACGCGTACCTTTCTTTGCGCTGACTCAACTTTCTTGAGGCATGCTTTCGCAAAGTGTCCTTTGTTGCCGCAGTTGTGGCACTTGGAAGTTTTGGCCGGGCACGCCGACCTCGGGTGGGCGTCGCCATCGCAGTACAGACACGGCCCCTTGTTGTGTTGTGGACGTCTCTGGTGGTCCACGGCGTCCACGTTGGCGCCCTGGTCCTGAAGTTCCGGCGAACTCCCGGAGTGTAGACCTTCCGGTCGGAGGCTCTGCTGCTGCTGTCGCACGGTTTCTTTGAGACGAGCCTTGGCCAGTGCTGTAGCCAATGTCAGCTGCGGATCCATCTGCAGGGCCTCGGATCAGGGGTTTCCGCAGGATTCTAATCAAGGGGGGGTGTCCCAATGGCTCGGGGGGGGGGGGGGGGGGGGGGGTAGGCGATGCGAGGCGAGGCTAGATAAAATATAAAACTGTTTCTTTTTTAGTCCACTAGCTAAATTACAGACGTCTATTAACCAAATGCTCATACTCGTAATGTATGTTTCCCTTTCTCTATTATACACCTGAGAGGTGGTGTTCTCTACTTAATCTGAAAAAAATATTATTTTTTTTTTAGATTCAAGGGGGGTGTCCAGGAAAACTTAGGGGGGGGGGTGTACACCCCCTAGGGGAGGTCTGGGGAAATCCCTGCCTCGGATAGTTTCGCATCACGACGCCCGACGACAAACTTGTCCCGGATGAGTCGTTCCTTCATATCCGCGAAGTCGCAGCGGTCTGCAAGAACGTGAAGTGCAGTTGCGAACTGATCCACCGATTCTTCTGGCCGTTGCTGGCGTCTGTGAAAGCACGCACTTTCGTAAACGATGTTCCGCTCTTTGACGAAGTGACTGTCGAACTTCTGCTTGACTACATCGTACTTCTTTGCTTCTTCGTCGGTCAGCCCAGATGTAGCAAAGATTTCGCGGGCTTGGCGACCCATTGTGTAAAGTAGCGTGCGTACCTGGGCCTCTTCCGAGCGTTCGTTGAGCGCTGTTGCGAAGCGGTAGTCATCGAAGTGGTCGATCCACGCCGGCCACTCTGACGTCTTGTCAAAGTCCAGCGGTGGCGGTTGCTGGAGGGCCGGGATTACCGTTGCGGGCTTGTTTTCCATTTTCCAGGAATGCTGCCGTCTGCGGCCTCAGCGAGATAGATGACCACCGCCCACTTCTGACACCATGTAGCGATACCGCATACTAGGCGTATGCGTGCCGGAAAAAGGTCAGACGACGAACTGCGCGCTAGGTCATGAAGGAACCAAAAAGCCCCCGTTTATTCAGCGTGCCGATAATATACACTGCCGGGCACATCACGTGGTCATGACGCTGGGCGGACGGGCCAGCGATAACAACATAGGCAAGCGACAACAGGC